>CBVK0101059139.1:0-10460 GCA_900067695.1 Picea abies
ACATAAGACAAGACGACGAGGAAGAAAAGGGTTGATCGCAAAGTTTGTGAATGCATGTCTCCAACTTGACACTTGTCTTGTTGGGGGCTACTTTGGTCCACTTGTCCCCAACATTTGAACTTAGGATAAAATAATTATCCATACTTTATGTTTTAGGAAATATTGATATAATATTCCTTTTTGTCTTAAGCTCTCTAGTTTAGCCCTTTCCCTTAAATTTTGGCCGTCCCTTTCCCTAACCGGTGAAGTTTAGTCCCCCATCTCTTTTATTGTGGTTGGTCTGTGCGCAACGATGTATTTTATATTAATCATGAGACATGTACAAAATAGGTGCATTGGCCTTTAACATCTAGACACTCCGGCCTAATATCAAAACAAAAGCATCCCAGCTTATACTAACTGGCTCACCAGCCTATAACACATATCATATACATGAGGCTTGCTGACCTCCATACTACACGCACTTTAGTTACTGTGCGCAGTATCCAGAAATGTGTACACTACATCTTTTTACTACACAGTGCATGCGTTCACTATGCCATGAAAGGTGCATTACAAAATGATGTCAAAATAGCTCACCAGCTTAAGTATACTTACTTTACATTTACAATTGGGTTCGGCCGAGGGATATTACATCCCCAGTGCTCACTGTATAGAAAAATGAATCGAGGCATGCATATTTGTAAAACGCACCGGGATTAGTCAAAAATATAAATAATATCGATTTTAGTATCATATGCATACATGTTAGTGGTGTGCAATGACTAATAGTATACATCGGTGCATATATATGTGTGACACCCCGAGGCGTTTTGTTTAATGATGCGCATAAAAATATTAGATTGTATAAAAATTTCATAATTTATATATATGATGATTCCAGATTTTTTTTTATACAAGATGGTCAATAGAAGTTCAAGGAAAACATCTTATTGTGGTGAGCACAATGGTAAGTCATTCCAACAAAAGAAGGAGGCAAGTTATTTAAGTTTCATTAAAAATTGAATATATTTGAAGTTTTTGTATATTTAAATTAATGATGTGCATTGGTTAATGCATGTCATGCAGAGAAAAAACTTGAAGAAACTTGATAATATTGTTCACAATATGAGTGCAAAAGAGCACAAAAGATTTATGGAAATGTTGCAAAAAGAGAAATTAGGTGGATCGAAAGGTAATCAACATGGAGTTTTTCTTTGAATTTTTACTAAAAAAGAATTTCTTAACATTAATTGTTAACAAGTTTTAAATACTCAATTTTACATTTTTTTAATGTTATGCAGGAACCGATAGCAAGGGAATGAAATCTCGTCCTAAGAGGACAAAAGTTCTTAAGGATGTAAATGATGATAGAGGCTTGATCATCAGTTCATCTGGATTGGTGCTTGAAGCTAATGAGAGGAGGAAATTGTTTTAAAGAGCTTTGAGGGATATAGTGGAACGAATATATAGACGTACTTCCCACTTACAATACAAAAATCAATCCAATGACTCCAAGAATCAGGTTATACATAAACTACAAGAAGTGTTTATGTAGCCATGGTCAATGAGACCCGTGAGACTTGCAATAGAAAAAATTTACAATAACAAAAATGAATCATTTAAAATTTATTATTACTAAACATGTTTTTCTATAATATGTTCCAAAACTTATTAAACTAATTTTGTTTTGCTATATTTACTTTCATGTCGATTTAAAGAAGAAAAAAGTGTGTTTTATTTTTTATTTTTCAGGAAGATTATGAAAATTCCAAGCGACAAATGAGGGAATAACCAACACATGTTGGTAGGGATGTCCAAGAAAATGTACAAGGAGATGGTAAAATGAATGAACATAATTACATCATAGGAGGAGGCATCCCAATAATAACATGTATCAGAGGTATGTGATCATTCATTTATTCTTGTATGTACATCGAGTTTAATTATCATATGAAATACAAATTTTAATTGTTTTTTTTGCAAAAAAGAAAAAGAAATGGAACCCAATCAACACATAAGACAAGACGACGAGGAAGAAAAGGGTTGATCGCAAAGTTTGTGAACATAAGACAAGACGACGAGGAAGAAAAGGGTTGATCGCAAAGTTTGTGACTACTAACGTTTTCAACGTTACTTAAGATTTCATATTTGTTGTGATATTTGTATTTAAAAATTAATTTAGACTCATCCATGGATGTCTCTAATAAGTGCTAACATACAAAGAAGAGACAACCAAAGAATTGCTCAACATTGGGTTCAGTGAGGGTTGTGAGTATATGTTGAAGTATTAAAGTTTAATTGAACAATTTGTAAGTAGGCATGTTGTTTAGCTTCCCTTGTTTTATAATTAATGGAACAATAGGAGACCTTTAAATTAATTATATCGACTATGTTTTGTCATGGCATATTAAACATGCAGAAAACAAAGTATGGAGAGGAGCCAACATAAGATATTTTGACACATGGCATGAAGCATAGATTTTAAAGCATGTGGATGGTTTATGAATCACTCGTTGTTATGGTATGTTTTTTTATTTACACAATCATGTATATACTAATATATAAATATAGATTTACTTATTACACTTTATTTCTATATTTTTAGATGGAACATGAATAGGTGGAACATCGAAAACAAGTTGAGCAAGAAAACATCCATTTAAATAACCAAAATGCAATATTGTCTATAATTGATCAAGAAATGAGGCATGCACACAACTTGAGTGATGACAACAGTTCAAGTAATGAATGGAAATCAATATAATTGAATGTTACTGCAAGTTGTATGTTTTGGAATATCTATCTGTAAGAATTATTAAGAGATTTTTCTTAATGTAGGGGACATAATGTCACAATTGCATGAGGACATGTTACCAATAAGTGTAACAATTACATATTGGTTCCATTTTTATTATTGTGAACCTTTACATTGTCCCATTTTGTATGACCATGGGTCTCTTATTCATATATAATAAAATGGGTTTTTTATTTTATTGCATTGTCAAATGTTGTGTTGTTCATTAATTAATATGTGGATGATTTACATTGTTACAAATAACAAAGGTGTAATCTGTTGGATAACACATTAATTCAATCATTATATCAAAATGCAATAAATATAAAAAACAGTATTATTATAAGAAATATTTGATTTTGAGATGATTAATTAAACATTTGTAAAAAAAAAAAATTAATTAAAATATATACATATTGGTGCACTATATTCTTATGAACTCACAAAATGTTCCATGCCATAATATAGAAATGTGTGTTTTTAGGGGGTTATACACATTGGTTTATATTAAGTATATTGAAGCATCGGTGCATATAACATGTGATAATATATATCGTTTTAGAATTTTACGGTGCACATGTGTGAGAAATACGCACTAGTCCTCTATATAGAATAAAAGCATCGATGCTTTAAATAACATAAATGCACCAGTTCTTTAAATATAATAAAACATCGATGCTTTAAATATAATAAAATCATCAGTGCTTAGGAAAAAAGAATGGTGTTGACATCTCTCCTTGAATATTTGAAATTTTAGTACCTTTCAGTGCACAAGGTAATACAAGCATCAACACGTACGAATTATACAAGCACCAAGACGAACATGAAATAAAAACACACCAGTGTATTTATAAACTTAGAAATCCAGTGGTGTGTTTATAATCACACCACTTATACATTGCATACACAAACAATGTAGAATTGGTGCGTAAAAATTATAAGAGCATCAATGTTTCATACAACAAAATGGGAATCTAGGGCATAATAATTAAATGTACTAGTGCCTTTTCATTTTATGATTGCCCCGGGGCATTTTATGTATGTACGCACTGGTGCATTTTTTGTTTTATTTACACACTGGGGTATTTTATGTAAGGGCGCATCAATGCCTTTTAGTTTTATGTACGTACTCGGGCATTTTATGTAAGAGCACTCCGGTGCATTGTAGTTTTATGTACGCACCGAGGCATTTTACGTAAGGGAACACCGATACATTTTGATAATAAAAGCACCAAAAAAAACCTTTGCTACAACCTCCACCCAACCAACTTTTTTAGTTATATGGAACATCCATTAAAACCTATGCAATCAATAGAGGAGGTTGTAGCGGAGGTTTTTTTTTTAATTTTGTCAAATTTTGTAACATTATAAACCTTCGCAAAAACCTCTGTTAGAAGGTGTTCTCCTTGTAGTGAAATTACCCAAAGAAGACAAAAGAGACGTGTACTCAAGTAAAAAGATATATATTAAAAATACAAGGAATGTCCACACATGTTCACTAAAGTGAGAGTTCAACTTAGACTCGTGTAAAACACAACAAAAGAATGTGAAAAAAAATAAAAAAATAAAAATGGAAAGACAACAAATAAATAAAAAATGGCTTTTGTTGTTATGTTTATATATTGATATTAGTTATATTCTTCCCTTAAGCTTGCAAGTCAAACCCATTGAACAAGGAAAATTTCAACAAGTACCCATGGCTCAAGTTATGGAAAGCATACCAAGTGATCTATGTGGGGTTTGGTCCCCATTAGGTTACAGGTTAACTCCATGGGACCTTGGAACTCTCATCTAAATAGGAATGTTGGGTTCCTAGAGGATGTTTGTTTCCAACTACACTCAAATAAAAGCTACACCATGTGAGCATGTTACATGGAGGTTACTAGGCATGTCAAGATGACTAGATCCATGATTTGGGTGTAGAGGATACCTCACCATCGATGCAAAAAAAAAAGTACACATGACTCAGAGTTTGAATCATTAGTAATCGCAAGTTTAAGTTGTTTTTAATAAGCTTCAATTGTTAACAATGATTCAAAATAAGAATTGTATTTATATGACTTGGTTTTGAGGCCAAACAAAGTTTGAATTGACTAAGAGTTGAATTCATTAAGTTTTTCAATATTGACTCAAATGCCCTATTTAATTAGGAGCATGACATTGAACATGAATATCAATCAAATCAAGCTCACCTTCCCTTTTGAACAATATACAAATATCCCAAATTAAACACGAACCTCATTTCCTACCCTCTTTCCCTCAAATAAATCACCAAAAAGTTTATCCATCCTCTTGTACCTTATAGTAGATAGTAGAAAGGAAGAATTGATCTGGATTATTTTAGGAACAATATGAAGGCAGAGATATAACAGAGATATAAAAAATAATTATAAAGAGATATGGAAAATATCACGGTAATATAGTAAATCTCAGATTCTATTAATGACTATCTGAAATACAAAAGACTATAAAATGAAAAATCACACAAGGTAGCTAGAATGGTGGTAGCTTATCTCTGAGAAGAGATGTGTCGGCTATGCTCACTCTCAAGAATTTGGTTAGAATGAGGCTCCAAAATACTTTTTAACATAAATAATAAATGAGAAAACCCTAAAATTCCAAAAACATAACCCTAGGAGGTGAAGAACCAAAATCCATATGGGCCCCAATGGGGTAAGTTTGTACATCGACTACCCGGGGTCGTAACTTTTGCATACAATATTTTTTTTAGGAACACGATATCTCGTCAGAAATAAATTTCTGAGGAATACACATGTTTCCATCAAACTCTAGCTAAAGCCAATAGTGGGATTTTGGTGGGCCCAAAAAATAATTTTTAGGGCCTCACAACGGCCCCAAATGTTTACGACCTGAAAAGCTAGGAAAAAACTACCAAAATGAAAATTGGTCTTTGAGCCAGTGGAATAGGTGGGTGGTAATTGATATCCACCTAGATCATTCCTCCCCCATTAGGAATAAATGGCATCCAGTTTTTCAAGTTCTTGCAGCAAATGTGGAAAATTATGTTGAACTTGACTCCTCGTGAGCCACTTTCCCTAATGAAGAAACTGCCTTGATTTGACGACTTGATAGAGTTTGATAGTCTTCTGGAGGGTTTCCTTTGTATTGGTGTCCATGATATGATCAAATTTGACCTATTTGATGTAGGAAATATTGATTTATGTAGGGGCCAATAGCTCGGCCGCATTTGAAGTGTCTAGGAGAGGTGGAAAATAGGTTTGAAGGAATTCCACATTAAATATTGGGTGGAGGCCAAGAAAAGGAGGAATACTTAATTCAAAATAATTATTACCCACATCATTGGTGATAGTGTAAGGCCCATATTAGAGTGGGTGAAAATTTCAATGGGGTTCTATGAGGTGCACTTTCCACAAATGCAACTAGACCCTATCTCCTACATGAAATTTGTGTAGTCCCCGATATTGATCATGGTGCTTCTTGTACTTGGAATAGGATTTCTGCACCATATCATGAAATTTTTTGTTGGATTCATTGTATTCACTAAAAATGTTTTTTTTCCCAATCATACTCTATCTGAGCATGTGAGGACTCTTCCTGTGCAGTTGCAATGGGTAGATCTATGCCAATGGGGGCCAATGGTTGGAACCCCAAGAAAACATAAAAAGGGTTGGGGCCAATGTAGTTATGGAGGAATTTTTTGTATCTATGTTGAACATAAGGAAGGATTTCATACCATGTGCATGAATGTTTGGAATTATACATTCATAGGATATGGACAATCATCTTGTTGACTACCTTTTTTTTCGATCATTTTGTTGGTGGAAGGAAGTCGTTTTGGTCAGCTTGGTGTCTATCATCGACCATAGGATAGAAAAATTGGTGCTTAGGAACCTACTATCTCGATTAGAGATAATATTTTTTGATAGCCAAAAATGAACCCAAACACGTGTGAAGAAGATCTTGGAAATGAACTTTACTGTGATGCTCTTCTTGGAGGGTGCCAAAATTGGCATCTTAGCGAATTGATCAACAATTACAAAGACATAATCATTCACATTCTTGGTTGAGGGTAGACCAAACATGTAGTCCATGGAGATAGACTCCCAAGGCATATCTGGAGTAGTCATAGGGGTGTATACCCCCTCTTTCTTGATGGTCAGCTTGGCAATGGCACAGGCAATCCAATATATGATGTACTAGAAAACATCTTGTCGAGTCTTCGACCAACAAAAATGATTATGCAGTACTTCCACTGTCTTTTCTACACCAAAATGTCCCTCTTCCCAACTGTAATGAGCTTCCTAGATCAACTTTTACCAGTACATTTGGGTCAAATTTTGATGGATCTTTCACAGCAGTTGCCACTTTATATTGTCGGGAGAACAAAAAACATTGGACCCCCTCAAACATCATTTCACATGACTTCATTTTTCCAATGACACAGATATCATCTCTGTTGCGACGTTTCATGTAAACATGTGTCGTCTCAGACTTCATTGTCCAATCCCACTATGGATGTCACTACATCAATGTCATGACATCTCACCTGCGACGTTGACTCCATCGCAGTGATGCTAGGAAAATCGAAAGACCGACAAAAGGTAATTTCGGTCTTCAAACATGTATGTTATATCAGCAACATCTCACCTGTGACAGTGACGCCATGGTAGTGATGCTAGGGACATCAAAAGACCGAAAGAAAGTAACGTGGGTCCTCGGTCATGTATGCTATATCAACGATGTCTCACCTGTGACGTTGATGCCATGACAATGATGCTAGGGAAGTCGGAAGAACGACAAAAGGTAACGTCGGTCTTCTGATGTGTATTCTATATCAATGACGTCTCACTGATGACATTTACGCTATGAAAATGACACTAGATACATCAGAATAACGACAACCTATAGTTGTTCAAAAAAAAAAAAAAAAAAACCAGTATCAAAGAGGCGACAAAGCATAACATTTGACAATTTCCTCCAATCTAGAATACAAGGTTGCCTAATTCTATATCAATGACGTCTCACTGATGACATTTACGCTATGAAAATGACACTAGATACATCAGAATAACGACAACCTATAGTTGTTCAAAAAAAAAAAAAAAAAAACCAGTATCAAAGAGGCGACAAAGCATAACATTTGACAATTTCCTCCAATCTAGAATACAAGGTTGCCTAATGGCTCTAAATATGAATAATTTATAGAAATAAATATACAAGTGAAGTATGTCCAATTCTATCACTAGATCCTTATTTGACTTCTCCACTTTCCTCATACCCTTGTAAGAAATTATCCCATTAACACAATTTAACAAAATAATAAACTTTGAAACAAAGTAATTATCCCATTAACACAATTTAACAAAATAATAAACTTTGAAACAAAGTAATTTAACAAATCAAGGAGTGAATAAGGAAGGAGAATGAAGGTAATACCTCACAACCATATTAGCTTAAAAGTTAATAATAACATTCAATAATCAATATGATATCTCAAGCTTATGATCACTAGGATGGAAAGTGATTGAACGTAATTGGAGTTCATATATTAGTTCCCCTACACATATAATACACAATGTTGCTAACAAAATTATAGAATCTAGTAAATTAGAAGATCGACATATGAAAAGATTACTCACTAAACCCATTTCTTTCCCACTCTCTCAAAGTCATGAAGATTCTTCTCCAATATGTTTGATGATACAACAAACTAATCTAGCTTAGGTCATTACAAATGAAAATTAAGAAAACAACATGGGCTCAAGAAATGAAGGAAATAAAGTTTAAAAACCTCTGAGAAGATGCAATGTGTAGTTCAATTTGATAATGTTTCATCAACAAGAATTCCTTAACAATACCATGGACACTGTTAAAAAAAGAACAAGAAGGAATGAGATATTTGAGACTTGCAACACATCATTCAAGCACTATAAATGGTAAGATATCCAAGAAAATAATCACATTGCTCAGGGAGGATATGAGCCAAAAAATGAAAGAAATGATTAACCCAATCCATAATAAATCACAAGAGAACAATAACCAACCTCTTGAGTTTGCAATGAATCCAACACTTATCAAAGAAAGATGTTGATATATTTTTTTATTATCCATTGGCAATGGTAATGGATGATGAAGGCTAATGCATGCTTATAAAGGAAAAACTCATTTTCTCTCAGCAAAATCAATTTCTAGAAATGTATATGATTACGTCATGCTTCCTTGGTTGTCTTCAATGCTTCACCACATCTGAAAAACAACCTACAAGTAAATAATCTAGAGAAATAAATAATGGGCATCGAAGAATGAAGAAAGATACTAAGGAGAGAAATTCCTTTCCTCTTAAAGATAAAGAAGGAAAATGCATGCCAAAGCATGCAAATCCCTACCAAACAATGAGTTTTATCCTTTGAAGGATAAATTTAGTAAAATGAATGGATAACTATTGTTAGGAAGATAAAATGCACTAGTTGTCTCCTTTCCCATTCACCCCAGTGCATCCAACAATCTCTTTTGGTTTGTTGTATGTTTTCCTTCCTTCAGTATGGTATAGTGAAGTCTTAGAGAAGATAAAGTGCAATGTCCCCTTGTGCAAGAAACAAGCTTGGTTACCCCAACAATTCATTCTCTCTCTTAATATATTTTAGTCCCTTTGATGGTGTCTAGAGAAGTTTGAATAGATAAAAACACATTGTTGGTTTAATAAGGGTGAAACTTTTCTTATCTACTAGTTCACAATCCCTCTTTATACATATTCATCCCTCAATTGGGTCCATCAAGGTACAATAGCCTAAAATTCATAGTTGGGCTTTCCAAGTAGCATCTCTACCTTCTTTGGTAGTGAAAATTACTTGTTTTTGGCCTTAAATGAGGTTCGGTGGGGTCTACATCAACAAAATGCATGGCTTCTCTCTAGAGAGTGTTCCTTCCTCGAGTAATTTGCACTAGCATTTCTCTCCCAACTAGTGTTTCACATCCTCTAGTAGTTTGTTTCTATTTCCATATCTTTTCCACCTCCATGTTGATTCTAGGGAATTATTTAGAATGGATGTTAGCTATTGATTACCTTTCTTTTCTACCAAAGACTTTTTCCCAATGTGTGTAAGTTCTAGGAACCGTTTCACTTTGTTGTGGGGTCTCATTAGGGCACTAAGTGATATCTAGGTGAAATCTATGTGTATCCACACATCCATCTTACTCAATTTCATACAAACTGACTAGATACATGGTCTATCTAGTTTCCCATTTACAAGTGTAAAAATAATTTTAAAAGATGACAAAATTGTAATTAAATGACATGTTTTGACTCCGGGAACCCATCATGGGTTTGTGTGAATATTTGTGCATCTTGGGAACAAATGGAGGCTAAGAATGCATTTAGAATGATATATTACATATGAAATGACTACATGCAAGGCCTACTTGGTTCTTGGACCAAGGATTCTCAATTTATTAACGATATGACAATAAATTAATTAAAAAGTAGTATTTTAAAGGAAAAAAATTATAAGGGTTAGTGAATTATAAAATCATTTGAACACATAAAAAATAACATTGGAAGAATTAATTAATTTTAAAGTGATAAAAAATCAATCATTCCCTTCCCTTGACATTTTCATTAGTGGATACGAGTCTTTTAGCATGGATAATGTTATAATATGATGGATGTGATCGTTTAACCATAGACAATATCACTATTGTCACC
>CBVK0101059169.1:0-10444 GCA_900067695.1 Picea abies
GACAGATTCATTACTTGAGACATATCATTTTAGAG
This sequence comes from Picea abies, assembly GCA_900067695.1. Taxonomy (NCBI): domain Eukaryota; kingdom Viridiplantae; phylum Streptophyta; class Pinopsida; order Pinales; family Pinaceae; genus Picea; species Picea abies. The sequence goes on from CBVK0101059169.1 coordinate 36, forward strand.
AAAAGGATTGTAGTGGATTCGATAAAGATAAGAGCCATTGAAAAATGGTCAACACCAAGAAATGTCTTTGAGGTGAGGTCCTTCATGGGACTTGCAAGGTATTATAGAATATTTATTGAATGGTTCTCAAATATTGCACACTCAATTACGTCCTTTCAAAATAAGGGTGTGATATTTGAATAGACTCTAGATTGTGAAAATGGTTTTCAACACTTGAAGATTTTAATGACTGTAAGTGCACAAATACTAAATATTGTTAATCCAAATGAAGACTTCATTGTATGCATGAATTCTTGTAAAGAAGGGCTTGGGGGAGTTCTTAGCCAGAATGGGCATGTGGTATGTTACGAATCAAGAAAATTAAAAGAGTATGAAAGGCACTATGCTACTCTTGACTTAGAATTAGAAACCATAGTGCATGCCTTGAGGATGTTGAGGCCCTATCTCATGGGTAAAGTATTTGAGTTGAGAAAAGACCATAGTGGTATGAAATATTTGTTTGGAAAACCAACTTTAAATGTCAGGCACGACAGATGGTTGGAATTCCTCAGTGAGTATGAATTTGATATCAAGCATATCAAAGGTAAAGAGAACAAGGTGGTTGATGCACCCAATAGGAGAGTGCATGAGATACATGATACAGCCATTAGCATGTATAAATTAGATTTGAAAGACATAATTTTAGAGGTTGCAAAATCAAATCAGCAATACATGGCAATAAAGGGAAAATTTCAGCAAGGTATCTTACAGCATCAAATTGAAAATTATGAGCTGAGAGAGGATGGAATCCTCATTTACAGGGACAAAATTAATGTGTCAAATAATAAAGAGTTGAAAAATATGATATTAAAATAAATGCATAATGTGTCTTATGTTGGGAAACCAGGTTACCAAAAGACAATTGCAGTTGTCAAAGCACGATACTATTGTCCAGGCATAAAGAAAGAGGTGGATGATTATATAGCCAGATGTCTAGAATGTCAAAAATTTAAAGATGAGCACAGAAACCCAACTGGTTTTCTACAGTCGTTTCCAATTCCAGAGTGGAAATGGAAAATTATAACAATGGACTTCATCACTAAGGTGCCCAGCACTCCCAAACAACATGATTCCATCATGGTGGTGATGGATAAGCTTACTAAAGATGCTCATTCTATTATGGTGAAGTTAACTCACAAGGAAAATAACATTGTTGATATTTATATGAGAGAAATTGTTAGGCTACATGGTGTACCTAAGACAATTGTTTCTGACAGAGATCACAAATCCACATCAAATTTCTAGAATGGATTATTCAAAGGTTTTCGGACAAATATGAAATTTAGCATAGCCTATCACCCAGAATCATATGGGAAAACAGAGGAGGTCAATCAAGTGATTGTGGATATACTAAGGATGTATGTGATGGACAAACCATCAAAATAGGAATCTTATTTACATCTGGTTTAATTTACCTATAATAATGGGTATCAAGCATCTTTAAAGATGAGCCCATTCGGGGCACTTTATTGCAAAAAGTACAACGCACCAATGAGGTGGGACAACCCAGTAGACAGAGCAATGGTTGGGCCAGATTTGCTCAAGGGAATGAAAGAGAATATGGTGAAAATAAAGCAGAACGTAAAGGCTACCTAATAAAGGCAGAAAATCTATGCAAATAAAGCCAAAAATCATAGATAACTTAAAGTGGGTGACCATGTTTTCTTGAAAGTGAAGGCAAAACGAGGTTCCCTGAAGTTGGGAAATTGTTCAAAGTTGGCAACACGTTATTGTGGTTCATTTGAAATCCTAGAGAGGATTGGTCATGTTGCATACATGCTTGCACTACCTGCATCCATGTGCATTCATAATGTATTCCATGTATCTTTTCTTAAAAATTGTGTACCTGATGCTAATCATGTCATTGATTGGAATGTGATTTATATGGAGTCAGAAGGCGACATCCAAGTGCAACTGGTTTTCATATTAGACCGGGAGATGAAGCAGCTCTGGAATTGAGCCATATGGATAGTAAAGGTCTAATGGACCTGGTATGGTCTTGAGGATGCCACTTGGGAGCACAAGGATGTTATGCGGGAAAAGTGCCCACATCTTTTTGAAGACTTTTGAATTTTGTATATTACATGTGTATATAATGCACTAAGGAAAATGCATAAATAAGGGGGAGGGGAATGTAATACCCCACGCTCAAACCCCAATTGTAAGTGTAAATGTAAATGAAAATGTAAATGTAAATGTACATATAGGTTGGTGAGTTGTTGGCACCCAAGTTTTGGGTTCAATTTTGCGCACGCACACCAAGTGAGGAGTGCGCACCCATTTTGTATTTTTGTGTGCACCTGAGTACATGCATGAGGATTTCCTTGAAGTGCGCATTGGTGTTTCTTTTGTAGCTAAGATATTTTGGGGTCGGAGAGACTTTGTATATATGTATTGAGGCCAAAGTGCCTATGTGGTTATTAAGATGGAGAGCCTTGATGATAAAAAGTCACTGAGCCTATCTTTGTAAAATGGAATCACACTCATATATTAATGAAAAAATATCACTGTTGTAGACCAATCAGACGAAAAGAGACAGGGGGTTAAACTCCACTAGAAAGGGAAAAGGGAGCTAAGATTTTAGGAAGAGGGGATAAGATAAGGGGGCTTAAGCCCAAGGAAATATTTTAATAATATTTCCAAAAGTATAATTTATGGGATATATATTTATCCTAAGTTCCTAAGGGATGGGAATGAGTCACCAAGTGGAGATAAGATAGTTCTTAAGGTGATAAGTGTCTAGTTATAATCATGCAAATATATTGTTTGGGCCTCAATGTATTTTGGGGGGATTATTCACGCATTACTTCATCATTTAAACCATCACTCCTCTTCTATGCATTTGTATCTTGATGCCATCACATAACCTGTACTTTGGGATTCTTGTGTGATTTTGAAGAGGTGGATTGTCATGCCCATGATTTTTTGAAGAGGCGAGTTGTCAGGCCCATGTGCTATTGAAGAAGAAAGTCGTCAGGCCTGTGAGCATTCTCTCCAGGTGAGAGGATTGTTGGGAATTTTTTCCCAAGGTGTCAAGTTGCAACTATAGGGCTCTGAGATTCCCTATCCGGACTATTGTTGAAACCCCGGAAGGGAAGTGGGGAAATCGAAGCACTATTGAGAAGTTAAGGGGAACAATTATTGGGGTGGGACAAGAATGTGGGGAATGAGGGACTACAGGAAGTCTGCTAGAGTTGGAACCTTTGCATGATTATTTTGGTTATTGATAGACTTTAGCCTGGCTTAGGAATCCTTTTCCTTGGTGGAGTTTAAGCCCCAACTTAGGGATGACCTATTGTTGAGAGTTTATGAGTGACAAAGTCTATGGATGGGAGGAAAGTTTGAGGCCTGCATGCAAGTGGTGACTGTTAATAAAAGATAAGTGTATTTTGTGTTCTTCTTTTAATTACTATGTGCTTAATTATCTATTTTTTGATATGGTTTTTTTCCTATATGATATTTCACATGAATATTTTTTGTTATTCTGCATAACAATATTCATATGCAGATGATTTAATTATTTTAATGGTAGATTTTTTCATTTTTGGAGTGGCATTTCCCATCAAGGAGTCGGGGATGCTATGATTTATTAGTACAAAGGCTTGTGGATATGTATGACAAGTGTGAAAACTTGGAGGATGCATGTCACGTGTTTCATGAAATTTCTAAACAAGATAGAATGGGTTTTCAAAGGAGGAAGAATTAGATCTGGCGGTGATGGTGGCAAGCCAAGAATGGAAGCAGAGGGTTGATGGACTCACTCAGATTCAAAGCAATGGTGGCTAGTAGTTGATCCACATAAATGTGGAAAATTTTGAAGGCAAAGTTCGAGGTGGAATTAAAAATTTTAATTATATGTAAATGGGCATACAACTGTAAGACCTGGTTAGGCATGGATACCCTCGGTTTTAAATTTCACCTATAAAGTCTAGACATAGACCTAGGTGATAGGGGGGATCATGTCATATCTCCATATACCTTGATCTTTGAGGGAAGTTTGGCTAGTTTTGGCCATGGGAAAAGGGGGCAATGATAGGTCAAAAGTCATGGTTTCGGGCACATGGTCTTGGTAGCCCATGGTTATACATCCCATGGATTGCATGTAATGAATATTTTAAAAGGTCTTAGGATACTCCATTGAAATTAGCATGGAGGTGAGAGGTGAAGACTCACTTGGATGGCTTGGTTGGATTAGGTCAAGGAAGTATATCTTTGTTGGTTATAGTGATCGAGTTAAGGGATGTAGGTTATAGGATCCTACTATCCACAAATTATCACTAGTAGATATATGTATATGGAAAATTAGGAGTTTTTCGGGATCGCAAAGGGAGATCTATTTGAAAACTCAAGGAAAAAATGGTACAAGATGTTTGATTCCTTCATGGTGAGCCAAATTTTCTTAAGAAGTGAGTATGATCATTGTGGTTACTTCAAAAGTTTCATTGGCATATTCATTATATTGGTGATATGTTGATGATATGTTTGCTGCAAGCAAATAATGGTCGACATCAGCAGGTTGAAGGCTCAGTTGGCTAGGACTTTTAATGAAGGATCTAAGAGTAGAAAAACAAATCTTGGGAAAAGAAGTATACAGAGATGGGAAAAATGGTAAACTTTGGTTATCACAACAGAAATTTGGTGAAGATATTGATGAGGTTCAGTACGAACATCATGAAACTAGTAAATATCCCTTTTATCTCTCCATTGTAAGTTTTCTTCATTTTATGTCCTAGTAGTAAAGAAGAAAAGGATTGTATTCCATGTATACCTTATGCAAGTATAGTAGGAAGGTTTATGTTTGAGATGGAATGTTCAAATATTTCACATGTAGTTGGTTTTGTCAGAGGACACATGGAAAAACCAAGTAAAGAGCCTGTAAATGGGTGCTTAGGTATCTTATAAGCACGAGTATCACTTACAATGGTTGCATTAATTTAGCCTATGCTTATGTTGATTCAGAAGAGGTGGAGTGGTCCATACTAGAGAGAATTGTGAAAACATGTTCATGTAACTCGTATTGTTAGAGAAGTTGTAGGGATGTTTGGCTTCTCTTGGCTTGTAGGTAAGGTCATGATTGATTCGTTGGGCACGGTATCGGAAAAATTGTTGTCAAGGTGGAGATTGTTGGATGATGACAACACACACCTTGTGGTTACATTCGTTTGGTTGTAGGTTTCTCAATTGTTTGGCTTTGTGTATGCATGGAAACGCTTGAGATCTTTCTTGTTTAAATATGGAAGCCTGTGAGGTGCTCCATGAGACTCGTGTATTCATTTTTCCATTATTGACGAAGCAATAAATGATATCATTGCCCCTTATTCGTCTCTTGTTGTTTGTGATATGTTATCTTCCCCATTATTTTCTTTGTTCTTTAATCTCGGTGTTTGTAGGCCAATCCCAACACATAGAGAAATGCAACATCAATCCCCTTTATTGGGATACTTTTCCCCTTAGGGGCCAAAAATTCAATTGCATTATATATGCTTTGGTAGCTTTCACTAAGTAGACTAGGTAACCATTTGTAATTAAAGATTAGAATGGCTCAAATTCATGATGTAACTCTTCATTTATATTTGCATGTAGATTTAGAAAACAATATAGCAAGTGTTTCAATAGAAGTGAAGTGAATGGAGAATGGCAATGTCTCAAAGTTTTAAAAAAAAATAACGATAATGGTCACATCAAATGCTAATTTATTATTCCTAACAACCTTCTTTAATTAGGAATATTAAATTGCAAATGTTGTTTTTAACATATAGCTAGTTGGTGTGTGTTTTCTCTAGCAATCATAGGAAACCTAGAATTGAAAAGAATACAATGACTATTATTTCAAGAAATCAAATATATCCAATGCAATATATCATCCAAAAAAATAATTGATGCTCCTCCATGTCCACAATGTGCACACATGTTCCCTTTCCTACCCATGTTTCCATTTCAATGAAAATTTTCAAAAATTGAATGATTAGCGATGGCATGGGATCACTGGGCATCATTATTCCCACCTTTCTAGCATGGATTCTGATTGAAATATAGTAAAAAAATCAATCATAGATCATAGTTCCACTATAATTAGAGTTCTATTCATGGTGGAACTCCACACCTAGGTTTTGGTCTTCTCTAAGACAACTTAGAACCTTGAAAATTCCAAAATATTCCCAATTCAATTGGAACTTTACCTTTGGTGGTTCACCAAACTCTAACACAGTTCATGTAAAAAATGGGACGATTTGATGGCCCCTTATAAAAATCTGAAAATCAACAAGTGAAAATGTGTGTGTGTGTGAGAGAGAGAGAGAGAGAGGGAGAGAAAAACAATAATATTTCCATTAAGAAAGTCTACATACTATTTCAACTTGTTCACATTTCACAATTCAATATTTCACCCATACTATTCAAAACTCAAGTTCAAATACTTACATCATTGTTTCAGAAACCGTCCATGACTCCTTGTCCTCTCACATCCCTCTCAGTGTTGCTTGCTTCATTATTTAGGTGACCACCCACGCATCCTTTTCCTCTCACATCCCTATATACTTTGCTCACCTCATTGTCTAATTGAGGTGTCACAATGAACACTAAGCCCAACATATTTGCACACTATAAGACTTTTACAAATCTCAAATTCTTATTATGCACAATAAAATGCCTAATAGAGCAAAGATAAAAAGATACCAATAATCAAATAATACTAATATTTTATACCTTCAAAGTGCTAAAAATTTTGATAGTTGATAGCACCGAAGAATTGTCCATGAATGTTATAAAGATGAATGTGTTAAAATCTTGTCGATTGATTACTTTATCAGTCAAGATGGGATAGCTTAGTGTAAGGATACAACAATGAGTATCAATCATAACACATGTGCACGTGGGAAATGTATTCTTTGATTTCCATGCACTATGGTCATAACCATAACCATGGGGGCTTCACCTTGTTGACCATAACATTCATTCATAAAGGGATGGGGGTGTGGGGTCTCAAGGGGTTTATAGGTATTGGGGGTACAAATAGGGCCAGGTGCTATGTCACAATCTAATCTATTAGTCCTGGATAGATTATCTTTATATATCACCACCCTTCCACCATACATGCATTGACTATTATGTAGTTAATAGTTCTTACACCACTGGAATGCATAACACATAGAAATTGTTAAAAAGATTATTTATTGATTATTCATAAACCATCCAAAAAAAACTTTTTTTTTTAACATCACCACCCAAATTCACTTTATTGTTCTTGTTCCCTTTCATTTAAATTAATTATATATTAATTTTAATATTTAATATAAAATATTTAAAATTTGGAAAAGATTATGAATAAAAGTTTAATAGTTGATGAAAAATTCAATTTCAGTTCATGGAGTCTTGAAAATGCTAATCAATCTATGTATATTAGATGGGCTACTCATCAACCCTAGATAACCCACTAGTTAGTAGCTTTCAATTGGAATATGAGATTTAGTTTTTGTTATGGAGCAATTTTAACTCTTTTTAATCTTCAAGTTTTCTCAACCATAAGTTTTAAAGTTAACAAATTTAAGCCCTAGATAACCCACTAGTTAGTAGCTTTAAGTAGGAATCTGAGATTTATGTAGCAATTTTAACTTTTTTTATTCTTCAGGTTTTCTCAACCATTAATTTTAAAGTTAACAAATTATAACTCTTCTAGATTATGAATAAAAGTTTAATAGTTGATGAAAAATTCAATTTCAGTTCATGGAGTCTTGAAAATGCTAATCAATCTATGTATATTAGATGGGCTACTCATCAACCCTAGATAACCCACTAGTTAGTAGCTTTCAATTGGAATATGAGATTTAGTTTTTGTTATGGAGCAATTTTAACTCTTTTTAATCTTCAAGTTTTCTCAACCATAAGTTTTAAAGTTAACAAATTTAAGCCCTAGATAACCCACTAGTTAGTAGCTTTAAGTAGGAATCTGAGATTTATGTAGCAATTTTAACTTTTTTTATTCTTCAGGTTTTCTCAACCATTAATTTTAAAGTTAACAAATTATAACTCTTCAAGTTTTTGTTGGAAATATGTCAACGAATTTCCTCATACGGTCACATGCACATGCACATGTGCATGCATGCAATCTACTTATGAACTGTTCCTGTAACTATGTGATTTATTCATGATCAGTCTGTGTAATTGAGTGATAGATGTTATATATATGAGCATACCCATAGAGGTAGAGGCCAATGCGACTGCAAGTGAGCACATTGTGTGAGGAGAGGATGGTTGTATGCCTATGAAGGATATTGTAATTCTCCCTTGAATAAGAAGAAGACCGATAATCATTGCCCGTGGTTTTTTCCCGATTTTGGTTTCCACATAAATCACTGTGTCGAGTGTATGATTGTTGTGCTTGGTTTTATGCATGTTTGATCTTGCTTAGTTTATGTTATGGTTTTATGTTATGTTTTGCTTCCACTTCCCAACAAGTGGTATCAGAGCCAAGGCGAATTGATTAGGTGTCGTAGGTGAGCCAAGGAGAATTGTGTGCAGATTTCCTGTGAGCGCAAAAAGGCATGAGATTGAATGAGTATCAGGTCATCAATGCTCCCTAGGAAGTGTTAGAGACACATCAACGCTCTCACACTTAAGAAATTTCGATTTTCAGAAAATTAACGCATACAGTTTGTGCACAAGAGAGCGTTGATTTCAAAAGTAGCGCTCCCTTTCCACCCATAGAAGAGCACTTATCTTTAAGACAACTTTTTGCATGGTTTAAAAGTATTCAAGTGGTATAAACTAAAGTTTTGCAAAGGGTATGAAAGGTTTCTTGTCTTATTAAGGGTGACATGGTCATGACCTTTAATGCTTTTTAATAAAACAAGTGGGTGAGGTGGAGTATAAGTTCGACCCATTATTAAAGAGTGAGTGGATGTTTAAAGGTGGATGCCATATAAAGATTTTTCTAGGTGGAGTATAAGTTCAACCCATTATTAAAGGTGGATGCCATATGAAGATTTTTCATTGGGAGGATATTAAATATTATTTTTTAAAGAGTTGAATTTTTGTGGATTTGGTAAAAGGTTTTATTAAGGTATAAAAATATTTATTGAATATCTTTTAAAAACATTTCACCATTAGTTTTGGGTTTAATCTTTAAGTATAAGGTTATTTTTCCATATAAAGGGCTTGGTTTTATAAGCAATGGTTTTGGAATTTTTTCTTCTGCTAATGGCAAAAGTGCAGAGTTCTAAGTTTGAGGTGGATAAATTTAGCAGTAAGAATAGCTTTTCGCTATGGAAACTCAAGATGAAAGATCTACTTGTGCAACAAGGATTGCAAAATGCCTTGGTTGGAAAGTCAAAGAAACTGCCAAGCATGACAGACGAGGACTAGGAGGATTTGGATGCAAGAACTCTTAGTACTATTTGTTTGTGTCTGGAAAATGAGGTGTTGTTTAACATCATTAAAGAGACGACAAAAGTATGTTTGTGGACCAAACTAGAGAGTTTTTATATGAAAAAGAACTTGTCAAACAGAATCCTCTCGAAGAGGTAGTTGTACAGCTTGCGGATGAAAGAAGGTATGAAAATTATTGATCACTTGAATGTCTTCAATACTCTGATTTGTCAATTAACTAATATGGAAGTAAAGTTCGAAGATGAAGACAAGGTGGTTATGCTACTGTGTTCGTTTCCTGGGTCTTGGGATCATCTGGTCACAACTGTGTGGTGTAACACAACAAATGCCATTGATTATGACATTGTTGTGGGAGGTTTGTTCTCCGAGGAGATAAGGAAAACATTCAGTAAAGAAACCTCAACAACATAAGCAATGGTAGTCATAGGTCGATCTACAGAAGGAAGGAAAGATCAGAAAGGTACAACCAAGTCTAAGTCAAAAGACAATAAGGGTAAGGAAAAATGTTGGTTTTGTGGAAAATCTAGGCATCTCAAGAAGGGTTGTTGGAAAAGACAACAAACATCCAAAGATGACTCCACAAAAGAAGCAAATTCAGCTACATGTATGGTTGATGAATTTTTGTTTGCCTGTTTTGTCTCTCCACCTGTGTTCACATAGAAGGTGCAAAGAAGTGATGGTTGAGTCACCGTGAAATAATAATAATAAAAAAATGATATTTACTTTGGAGTTGTAGAAATTATTGATTGCATGTAAATGGGCATATGTCTGTAAGACCTGGATAGGCATGCGTACCCCTAATTTATCAGGTCACCTATGAAAATTCTAGACGAATATTTAGATAGATTGAATATGTGGGGGGGGCATGTATGTTGAGTTAGTCTTAACTTGGTGAAAGAGTTAAATCTGTTTTTAGGTCAAAGCAGGTGGTTTTTTGGGTCCATGTGCTTGGGGTATCCTGTGGTGTTGTGTCCATGGATTGCATG
>CBVK0101059234.1:0-11457 GCA_900067695.1 Picea abies
GGGCTAAGCCCCAGCCCCGACCCCCGCGCCAATACAATTAATTTCAATTTAAATAATTATAAAACCATATGTTTATTAAAACCAAACATGTGGCGCGTTGGTTTTTGGACTTTGTTAAAGCATGTGACCGGAGGGGAGGTCCGGGGGTCGAACCCCGCGGCCTCCATATAAATTTTATAAACCAAATATGAAACCAACAGCCAGTAAATGGGTGCCACGTGGCAGCCCTTCATTGGGCCACATGGCACCCTATTATTCACCCAGTTAGAAGCCACGTGTCACAACATTACTTGTCAACAGTCAACCAATCACAACTCGCCACATAAGCACTACCAACTCAGTTGCCATGTCATCGTACTGTTGCCTACGTCAGCTATACGGCCTGCCAGGTCAGTTGTGCGGCCTGCCCAGTCAGCATCCTCTTTTGTTTTCCTTGTTTGGCTCGGCGAACAGATCGCGATAACTTCTTCATACGGACTCCGTTTTCGAAAGTAAATATATCGCCGGAATCAAGAAGACGAGACGAACGCAATGGCACTGTTTTTGTCACATTCCAAGCACTTTAAAAATTGAGCAAATTTTTGACCCCTGGTCCAGATTCTGATCAGTGATAGCCCATTGGAAAGGTATTTTAGAGAAATACACATTAAGTAGACAAAATCTTACTGTTTCTATAGTTTAACTATGGCAAGCCAAACAAATATTGTTCAGGTCTCCAAAACGGCCCTAGAACTACAATAAGATGTGTTGACATGAAAACATACAAAATAAGCTAGTTGGATTATGTGAGAGGCCACCCATATCCACCTAGAATATCTGTAGGGATTTAGACAACCCCAAAAGTCTAGAACCCACAATTACAAAGAAGCAAAGAACAATATGTTGAACTAAAACTGACAAAAGGGGTTAGTTGGAAAAAGTGGGATGCCACGAATATCCACCTGGATCAATCCTCCCCCATTAGGAAGAAATGGTCTCCATTGTGTGGATTTCCCCCATCAGGTGAGGAAAATTTTGCTCGATTTGGCCCTGGGTGAGCCAATTTCCTTAGTGTAGGAGCTTCCCTACCTTGACAACCTGATAAATATGGATCCTCTATTGGTGAGTGATTTTGACCTATGTGTCCATTATCCGATCAGTGGATTCATATTTCATGAACTCATGGTTCATTTGTGTTGGTGTTAGTTGTTTTACGATCTATGAGGTGTCCAATAATGGTGAAAAATATGGCCAAAGGAGGTCGACATTGAACATTGAATGCAAGCCAAGGAAGGGTGGAGTGTTGAGCTTAAAAGAATTGTTACCCACAACATTGGTCATGGTGTAAGGCCCATAGAGAAGTGGTTAGAGATTCCAATGGGGATTTGTAAGACGCTCCTTATGAAAATGTAAATATACCTTGTCTCCAACCTAAAACTAGTGCAGGACCCTATGTTGATCATGGCACTTCTTGTACTTAGCATTGGATTTCTGCAAAATATCATGGACCTATTGGAGGATTTTTAAAATCTGCTCAATGAATCTGGTGTATTTGTCGGTCTCAGACTGAACATGGGAAGTGTCTGTTTGTGTGGTTTCCATAGGTAGTGTAACATCAATGGGACCTAAGAGTTGGAATCACAGTCCCACCTGAAATGGGATATGTTTGGTGGATCTATGGAAATCCATGTTGTAACTCTATTTAACATAGGGGATAATCTCATCCCATGTACGCATATTCTTAGAGTTGTACATGTGTAGGATGTGCATAGTAATTTGATTGATGACCTCTATTTGGACTTCTATTTGGGGGTGGAAAGCAATGTATTTAGTAAGCTTTATGTCCAACAGTGACTAGAGACTCGACCAAAATGTAACGAGGAACCTTCTTTCCCAGTCGGACATGATGGTATGNNNTGGTATACCAAAATGGACCCACACTCATTCGAAGAAGAGCTTGGGAGTAATTTTTGTTGTGATGTTCTTCTTGTAGGCTGCAAGGATGGCCATCTTAGAAAATTGATCAATGACCAAAAATTCACAATCATTTCCTTTCTTGGTGGACAGAAGGCCGAACATGTAATCCATTGTGATGGATTCCCAAGGCTTCTTGAGAGTAGGAAGAAGGGTGTATAATCCTTTCTTCTTGATGGTTGGCTTGAAAATGGCACAGGAAGTGAAAGTTTCGATATACTTGTGGACATCATGTCGAAGTTTTGGCCAATAAAAATGTTTCTCGAGAACGACCATAGTTTTCTCTGTGACAAAATGTTCTTCCATATGACTATAATGGGCTTCCCAAATCATATTTGCATTCTCTCTTGCAGGAACACAAATATGGCCCAGATGGCATAACCATCCATCCTAAACATGAAAACCGGTGACAGTCACACATGTACCCAAGAGCTTATAGGTGGTGGCGTAGTTTAGATCCTGATGATAAAGTTGGGGCCACTTAGATGCCTCATGTGCATAGGAATGGAGCACAATGGTGAGTGAAGCCATGGGAGGCTGATTGAGGAAGTCAACAACATAATTTAAGCTCCCTATATCATATTTTATGTTGAGATGGAACTGTTTCATGTAGGTGGACCACTTACGATGGAAATCTTTATGAAATTTTCCTTGTGTTTGTATGAACTATAGGGGCTTGTGATCAATGTGTATGATCATCTCCTTTCCCGGAATGTAATGCTTCCATTATCAACAAGATTGTACAATGGAATACATTTCCTTGTCATAGGTTTGGTATTGTTGAAAAGTATCTGAGAGTGTCTCACTGTGGTATGCATCTGAATGACCATGCTGAGTGAGAACTGTGCCTATAACATAGTCAGATGCATCAATCTCAATCTAAAATGGTTGTTGTAGATAGAACAAGGAGAGTACTGGATATGGGCACAAGAAATGATTTAGATCATCGAATGCTAGTTGCTGTTCCTTAGCCCACACAAAAGTTTCCCTACCACCACCTTTGGTCATTTTGTCGAGGTCCCATGCAATATGGGATAATCCCAACACGAAACGTCTCTATAAGTTGTCCAGTCCCAAGAAGCTATGAAGATCAGTTAGTGTCATTGAGGTTGTCTAGTCACAAATGACTTGGATCTTAGCTGGATCAACATGTACCTCCTACTCATAAATAATATATCCCAATTATTGGACCATGTTCATGCCAAAGGATCATTTTTCCAATTTGGCATATAGCTTGTGTTGTTGTAGGGTGCTCAAAACCTATTGAATATGTTGCATGTTCTCCTCCCAAGTTTTTTTGAAGATGAGAATGTCATCCAAATATAAAACCACAAAAGAGTTGGTGAGGGGTCTCAATACATCATCCATCAACCTCATGAAAGTGGTTGGTGAATTTTTTAAGCCAAAGGGCATGACCAACCATTCAAAGAGACTCTACTTAGATTTTAAGGTTTTATTCCATACATCAGTTGGTTCAATGGGAAACTAGTGGTAGCCAGACTTTAGATCAATCTTGTTGAAGAATGTTTCCCTCTTGAGTTGGTCAAGAAGGTCATCAATCCTGGGAATTGGGTATCGATTCTTGACTATGATTTTGTTTAAGGTTCTGTAATTAATGTAGATTTTTAGGTTCATGTCCTTCTTCTGCACCAGTACAATCGGGCTTCCACAAGGGGAGGAGTTGGGTTTGATGTGCCCCTTTTGAAGAAGCTCTTGGATATGGAAATTGATTTCGTCATTTTCCATTAGCGAATGATGATAGATTGGTTAATTAGGCATAGGTGCACATGGGTCAAATAAATTGGATACTTGACTTGGCAGTGCCTCGGTACCCTAGTGGGTGAGGAGAAGATGTCTCAGTACTCTTCCATGATCTCATCCACTTTCTTCTACTGCAAAGGGAGCCTATGTGTAGAGGCCATGGATGTGTCAATGACATTCTCCTTACTGTGAGCATGGATCAAAATGCAAATGAACTTCTCATTCTGTGAAATGAACTTACTGCATTTCTTAATATAGATTAAAGAAATAATAGTAAGTGGCGCTACCTCTGCTATCCTGTATAATTGTCTACTCAAAGAAATAATAACATTGCAGGGTCTAGACTCATACACAACATGATTCTTCCACAAATATGGTTGTCCTAAAAGAACATCACAAACTTCAAAGGGAGAAATATAACACAATACCTCATCTTTGAAAAGCTTGATGTCATAGGGCAGACAACATTGTTTCCTAACGCGAAGATCTCTTCCTTGGAGAAGCAAGTTGATGTTCTAGGGTTGTGGGTGTGGTGTCATAGATAGGTCTAGACTCTTTATGACATATTCTGAGATCATTTTTTTATAAATTTCACTATCGACAATGAAATGAAGAAAATCCCCCTTTACCCACATATGTGAGTGAAATAGGCGTTCCCCTTCCTATGGTTTTTTTGGTTCGCTTAGATGGACTTTGGTTGTAGCAACAATGGTACTGGGTTTAGAATCAATGATATTCTTCCCTCCTTATGGATTTGATTCAGAATCAGAATCGGCCTCTGACTCAGAAGCCTTCATCTCAACCATGAGTGACTGCTTGGAGTGACATTCTTCAGTTTTGTGCCAAGGGATTTTATGGTACTGACACCATTTTCCCGTGTCCTTCATCATATTTTCATTTACCTTCTTGTGTTGTGGCTCAGACTATTTTTACTGAGAGTGTCCATCTCAGATCAGTCCCTTGATATGTGGATTGGGTTTTCCTTTTCCCTTCTTCGATTGTGAGGAGTTTGCAAATCAAAACTCTCGCCTCTTGTGCTTAAATTTATACTTGATCTTGATATTGTATCTCTAATCCATTCCCAATGAGGTAATGTCCATAAAATCCATTTCTATTTGAATGTATATATGAAATAAACCACGGTATTTGAGCACTAGATGTCTCTTAGAGTATTTGATAGTCAATTTGGTACGCAGGGTATGGAAAATATTGGTGAAATTTGGTACTGTCTAGTCCCTTTCTTGACGTAGGGTGGTCCATCTAGTGTACTGGTCCTTGTAGCTTCCAATAGGGTAGTATTGTTCTTTAATGGTGTCCTGGAATAAATCTCATGTAGGAGAAACAAAAAATATTGCATATTCCTCTATGACCCTTTTCTCAGAGTAAGTATCCCACCAGTCGTTAACATGGGGTATGACCCTGAGGAGTGAAAAAGTAATATTTTCCCTATCAGAAAAATTATCGACTGAAAAATACCCTTTGAGAATATTAAACCATTTATCTACAACACCCACATCTATTGGTCCTTCAAATAATGGGATATCAAAATTTACCTATACCTTGAAGGGGTTTGCATGGCCTCTTGATGAAGATGCTTCTCCGGTGGGTAGCCATCGAAGGATCTATGTAAAATCGTCCATCATTTCATTCCTTTGTCATGCGAGGGCTTCCTCGAGAAACATTTTAATAATATATATTGCTCCAACATCTCTATTTTCATCCCCCATGGGTTGTTGTCAATCTCGGCGTGGCCAATCTTGGAATGAATCGATTGGTTTGAGTCCCAACTTCTTGTACCCAGATCTTCGCGAGAACATGTACGAAGAAAAATAAATGAATAGCAGACCACACAAATACCATTGATCTGTATTTAGGAGTGGAACAAACTAGTTTACAGACTAAATATAATAAACAAAGAGATATGAAGAACAACACAGATATTCAGTGAACAATATCTTCTATTGAATAAGGGAAATAGGATGAAATTGTAAAACTGCAGAATTGAAACACTTGCTAGAATGGTGGTAGCTATCTCTGAGAAGAGATGTGGTCGCTACACACATCTATCTCAATAGAATGATTACAATGAGGATCCAGAGGAAGTTTTGATATTAATAATGGATTCCAAAACCCCAGACATCCAAAAACCTAACACTAGGAGGCAAAACACCAAAATTCATGTGGGCCCCTATGGGTAAGTTGTTACCTCAACTTCCTTGAGTCATAACTTTTTCATACGAATTATGTTTTAGGTGCGTGATATCCCATTGGAAAGGTATTTTAGATAACGACACATTATGTCATCCAACTCTAACTCAGTTTACATTTTGACTATGGTGAGCCAAAAAAACATTGTTTAGGGCTCCAAAATGACCCTAGAAGTACAAAAAAATGTGCTGACATTAAAACATACAAAATAAACCAATTGGATTAGGTGAGAGGCCAGTAGTATCCACCTATAATATGTGTAGGGATTCATACAATTCCAAAAGTGTATAATCCACCATTACAAATAAGTACAGAACAACATGCTAAACTAATATTGACAAATGGAGCAAGTTGGAAAAGGTGGGAGGCCACCAATATCTGCCTGGATCACCGACCCATTGTCGCATTTCCCTTGATAACTCTTTTCCACCTATATTATCATATTTTCTTATTATATAAAATCTTATTCCATAACTCTCATCTCTTTTTCTCCTCTTCTCCTCTATTTCCATTCCATTCCTCACCTCATCTCAATGATTTATGGATCCTCCTCAAATGATCCATTTTTTTCTGTCGCTTTCTGCTATCTTTGCAACCCCTCCCCCATGCTAGGGTAGTTTCCTCATCCATTCGATTCATCTCCATGAGAATCAACCATTTCTCCATGAACAACATTTTTATACAAAGTGGAATCTCTTCAATCATCTTCTTTCTTGTACCTTCCATGAAATTTCTTTCATCCTTGCTGAAAGAATCATTATAATCCAAAACAAACTCAAAAATTTATCCTTAATTTACTTGAGAAAACCAAAAGTGAATAGGTTGAGTTCACTTATTATCCAACACTTTCAATATTTCAAGATTGGATTGATCCCAAACCACTAGTTCCAAAGGCCACATAGTAGAATTGGTAGTAGTTTAGCTTTTTATACATTCATACAACAAACAAGGAAATTCAACAAAGAGTAATCCATGCATATCCATGTAATTATAGTCATCCTTCCATTTATTAACATTCTCTTTCATCCCTTGAGTTTCTTGCAAGGAAAAATCATGTTCTTTCATAGTCAACCACTCTTGAATATCCTCCCAAGATGGATTCCACCTCATCTCTTGCATTCATCATTCATGATAAATATTTTAGGTCCTGACAACATAACCATTTGTTGGAATTTTATTCCATGGTTGTGCGCATCCTTCCTAAAGCTAGGGAGTTTAGACCCAGGGTTCATCTAGAGTTGACCAACAAAATCCCCAAAGCATCAACATATGAATCCTTAATAGAGGAAAAGGAAGGTCTCACCTGAGATGCATATAGGATCATAGACACTATAAGATATTTTGACAAGGATGAAGGATAAACACACAAATATCCATCGGGGCTAGCATTCATGCAAGTCATAGATAAAAATTATTTGTAATAAGAATTAAAACAATACACACACATATCCAACTTATGCATGATAGACAAAGGATAGAACAGAATTGTCACATCTTTTTTCGAAATTCATTCAATTAAAATAGAGACATCCATTAAGAAGAGTATATATGATATCCACATAAATTCATATCTTTGTTTATAAAAATCCTCATAACTACAATGCACTACGCAATGCGAACTCTCTCAATACTTAATATAAATGAAAGACTCAAGAATTATTCATAAGCATTATAGTATTACACTGGGATTAGAGAGAGATTTATATAATCAACTCAAGGAGTCTCATATAAACATATTGATAGCCTCATTTTTTATATCGTTTCTTACTTTTATAGCTTTCTTTGTTTGGGGGTCTATGGATTTTTCTCTGCTCCACTCCCTCAACTAACAAAATTTCCTCGCATACTTTTGGCACCTACCTGTATTCCATGTGTCCTTGAAGAATTAGGGATACCTTGATCGCCCTACCAACTCATCTTTTGTCATCTCCACAATCCCTTGTGTTTCTTGCAATAATCATTCAAGAGGATTTCCCGATGATTCCCTTCTTGATTCTAGTGTGTGTCTTCTCGGTTTCTGGTACACATCAAATAAAGGATTGACATTCATTCTATAATATTTTAGGCCTATCGTTTACTACAAAAACTCAGTCTGGAACACACTCTTTATCATTGTTTTTTCATCACCATAGGCATGCACAAAATTTTTGAAATGAGTGCACAAAAATTTGTTTGTGCACGAATGCAAAATGAACCCAAAACTTTGGGTGCAAATAGGCCCCCACCCAAGGAAGTGTTACCCTTCTATAATAACCTATCTTTCAATTTCCCCACTTCCCTTTCGGGGCTTCCACAACAGGCCAAATAGAAAATCTTATATCCCTGTAGCTATTTCCCAACAACCAGGGAATGATTTTGATTAGTTCTCTCACCGAGAGAGAATTCCCATGGGATTGAAAACCAGCTTCTTCAAATTATACATAGGCTTGAAAACCTACTTCTTCAACTCTTATTACCTAGGTTTACTGCTACCAACAACTTACCAAGTTCCCAAGTGAAATTATCAATCCATATGGAAAGGAGGGTATGAATGGTAGGAGTCCCAGTCAGAATGATGAGTGAATAATGTACTAAGTTCTTACCTTTTATGTGCATGTTCCCAACTTCACACTTGTCATGTTTTGAACTAAATGGGTCACACATGTTGATATGTTCCTCGGACTTAGGAATATAACATAGATATAAATATATCCCATCAACTAGAATTTAGGAAATATCATTATAATATTTCCTTAACTTAAGCCCTCGGGCTTAGCTCTGTTCGAAAACACAGGTATTCCAACAGAGGACAACACCTTCAGTAACCACTCACATAACCAGATCAAAGATCAACACACCGAAGTAGATCTTAACTAACTCCTAAGTGTCTAAATATCCTAACAAGCTCCTCTTCTTAGACCCTTTTCCCCCTTTCCCTCTGGTGGAGTTCTATCCCCCGATACTATTTTGTCTAGTTGGTATACAACAATGATGTATTTTTATTAATATCCAAGTGTGATTACATATTGAAAAGATAGGTCCATTGGCCTTTTAGCAATTTGGCTCTCCATCCTAAAAACCACACAGACACTTTGGCCTCAAAACATATTTAAAATTGAAATATAGAACAAAATAACCTGACTCACTGTCCTATATGTACATTTACAATTGGGGTTCAACCTATGGGTATTACACATTACCTACTTAAGCTTCAGGCCATACAATGAATTGTTGAGTTTGCAAACAAATATCCTTTTATGATCCTAAGCAACACCTGATTGTTCCATGTACACATCTTTTCTACCAATGATTTGTGGGTAGTAGGATCCCACAATCTACATCCCTTAACTCCGTCACCATGACCAAAAAATATGCACTTCCTTGATTGAATCCATCCAAGACAACCTATTGATCCTTGACCTCTCTCCTCCAGGTTAATGTCAATGCTTCATTACATCCAATACATGGTCTCTAAAAAGACACACGCTACCAAAACAAGTGTTCCAAGAACCATCAATGTTAACCTAACATTCCCCCATGAAAAAAAATGACCTAACTTCCCTCAAAGACAAGGTATCCAATGATCCCTCCCTATCACCTAGGTCTATGTCCAGGTTGTATTGATGACATTTCAAAACTTGGGGTATTCATGCCTAACTAGGTCTTAGAGTGGTATTCCCAACTACATAACTCCACCTATAAATTTCCATTCAAGACTTTCACCATTGGAATAAACACCAAAACTTTCAACACAAGTTTGAATAATGAACCACTACACAACTCATGGGTATATATTAATGGAGAAACACCCCACCCTCTTAAAATTCAAACAAAATATTTTAGAATATACATATCTCCCCCCCCAAAAAAATTACCCCACCCTCTTAAACTTCAAAATATTTGAAATATTTATTTCTCCATAAAGAAAAAAAGGGCAGATCCTTTTTTCTTAATAAAACTTTAAAAAATATATACTTCACCACCAAGTAGGGTTTCCTCTAGAAAAAATTCATGGCCATCTATTGAATTCCATCGATCAAAATCCCTAGATTCCTAATAAAATGAAATCCAACCTCTCAAACACTACAAAAACCTCTTTTGATAGAGGTTTATGCTCCTAACACTGCTTCAACTACCCCTGCTCTAGCTCCACAAGCTACTCCACCTACCACCACTCCAGATCCAATGTATACCACTACTCCATTGCAAATGGAACCCACGCTTCCATTTCGAGTATCACATGCCTCATCACCACCTACTCATTGAATACCACCATAGACAACACTACCTCCACCTTTCCTCGACCTTCGTCAATTTCTCATTAAGAAATAATTGATCACGAGTCATCAAATTTCTCACACTATCAGGAATTATTCCTTCCTTGACCCACTGTGTGTGGGAAAATACTCTCCTTCTCCTTGAGCTCACGATTCACCAAAATTAATACCAACAAATACCAATAAACCTTTCTCTAATACCACTTGTGTGGATTAGGTGGCCTACAAATAGTTGTTAATCAATAAAGAAAACAAAGAAGACAAACAACCACACAAAACATAATAGAGAATGAAAAAGAAATGGGGGAAATGTTATCCTTTATGTCTTTGTGGAGAATTTTTTTTACAAGTATCAATAATCTCCTCACAAGATTCTACATTTAACCAGGAGAGTTATCAAGAGTTTCTAGGAAGACAAAAATCCAAATTCTTGAGAAACCTCCAAACGAATGTAATGACAAGGGTATGTTTTGTCACAACCCAAGAGAAGTTGGGTCTTTCCACCTTAAATAAATCTTAGAGTGAAAAAGAATATGTTTTTTTAAAGGTTGAGGAATTGTGGGATAGAATGCTTTAAAATGGAGCATGGTAAAAATAAAGCATGCTCATTTCAAGAAAGTGCATACATTCTAGAACATGTTACATTTTAAAAATTAATACAAATTTCTAAAATTAAAAAAATTCTTTGTGGGATTGATAATTTCCACATACATGTTTATTGATTTTGTTTCTTTAGATTCAACTTCAATATGACAACCCACTTGGTTTATGTTGTTAAAAAAAAAACTTCAATTTTTACAAGCCCTTTTCAATATCTCTAATTTTCATATTATTTTTAAATAGGCTACACAAATCCATTGTTGTTGAAACTACAAAGACAAATACATCTGACTATGCACATTCCAAATATATATTTGTGTTTGTGTGTGTAGGTGCAAGGTGTTTATTCTTAAAATTGTTAGATTGGGAATGGATTTTCATTGAATTTTTTAGGAAGATGCACACACTTTATAAATGTTCACTCATTCCTATTTGAATTGCTTCATCCATTTCCAAACCTCCATGCATGCCCCATACATGCCTCAACATTGATCTCGAAATATGATGTTATAAAATATTACACATACCTTTTTGAAATAACATGCATTCTTTTGAAATCCTCGGTTCATTTCTTAAAGTGTGTGCATGCTATTAAAATAATTCACACATTCCGCTATGGAAAAAAATCAATGGGACATGAGTCTTAAATGAACCTTCTTGAGATTAATCTGTTAATGTA
>CBVK0101059238.1:0-14922 GCA_900067695.1 Picea abies
ATAATTCTAAAACTATTTTGAACTCTGAATACAATGACTCTTACTTCAACTATTTATTTATTGTACTTGACAGGTTTCTCCATGTTCTTCATCTACATTATGCTTTGTGATTCTCAAATTCATGGAACTGGTTGTTATTATCCATTGTGATTGTAATAGTCGTGAACCAATAGTTGCCCTGCATGTTTTATAAAAATCCTTAAAAGAGTTAAATCAAATATATAAGTAAACACTTAAAATAAAAACAAATGTGTTGCTTGCTCATTTAACATTCCACAAATTTGGAAAATGCGTGCCATTTGGTCTTCCACATGGTCTAGCTATACAAATATAGATTGTTTTGGTTGAATACGTATATAAAATTAAGAAAAGTCGACTATGACTAAAAATAGCAGAATCATTTGACATATGACGAAGACCAGCAGAAGAGTGACGCCAACACGCAAAGAGTTTTGTATGCAGCCAGGTAGGAGACGTGAAAAGCAATCAATTAAGCGAGAACAGTATATACGGAATGACTGTCAGTGGAGATCAGATCAGTTGGGTATCGATGGCCTTTCCTGCAGTGCGATTGAGTTTACTGCTATGCCTTCTATCGGCGTGTCTTCTCGGCTCTTCGAACTCAATGGCATTGGTAATCATATTCATGGTTTTAAATCTTTTTCCAGCTGAATCATTTTAATTTCAAAACAATATTCAGTTAATGGATCTCTAAGGTCAAATCTGCCATGCCACTGACTGTTACTACAAATAATTGAAATATGTTTTTGTTGTGGGAGTGGAGGACGAATGTAGCCATGGGTGCGAGTCAAAATTCTGCAGAGGTCTGCCTCGCGACCTTTAATTTCAGTAACTTTTGGTGAGCATTAGGAGGTATTATGGCATACGAGAATTCTATTAACTTGTGTTCAGATTTTAATGGCAGTGGCCCCGTTTCTGAGGTATGGGCGATACTGCGGAGTGCTTTACACGGGATGCCATGGAGAATGAGGTATGGGCGATACTGCGGAGTGCTTTACACGGGATGCCATGGAGAAGCTCCCTGTGATGGACTGGACAGCTGCTGCAAGGATCATGACTATTGCATCTCACGCACTGGCAATTATCTCAATGTCCAGTGCAATCAGAAGCTACTCAACTGCATGCGCTCTTACAGTATGTCTGGACAACCTCAGTTCAAAGGCAGTAAGTGTCGCAGTAAGACGGTGGAGAATACGATCGAGTCTGCCATCACTGCAGGTGTGTGGATTGGAAGAAGGATACCGCCGGAAGACGCTCAAAACTCCTCCTCCACTTCTACAGCTTTTCAGGGCCCTTAATAAAGTTCTTGCTTGACCTAAATTTCCATCATTATCAGTATTGTTGTCTAAATCCTTAACATGCAAAATGTTTAGACGATAGCCGCCATGGATGTGACTTATAGTGTAGCTGAGAAGGACATGGAGAGGATCTTGAGTAAATTTGTGAGGTTGTGGTTTAGTAATTTTGTATTTTGCCTTTAAATCTCTTCAGAATTATTTTGGAGGATGAAATAGAAAATATTTCAATCTGGTTTTGGTTATAAAATCTTGTCAGAATTATTTTGGAGGCTGAAATAGAAAATATCTCTATCTGGTATTGGTTACGGTAGGGATATTGGAAGGTTTTGAAGTAATTTTCGTTTTGGTTATAATAGAGATATCGGAGGGTTCTAAATTTATTTTTAATTGAAAACAACAATTCCATCGATCCAATTGGATGGATGAAATCGAAACATCGAATTTAATTTATAAAAAATCAAAATGATAGAAATCTCAACTTTCTTCAATTAAAACTATAAATTTTCCATTCTATTAAACTTGTAAATTTAAATGTGGTAAAATTATAATAATGACCTTTAGAAATCTGCAGTATTGATCTTCACATGATAATGCG
Source organism: Picea abies (assembly GCA_900067695.1). Lineage (NCBI taxonomy): Eukaryota > Viridiplantae > Streptophyta > Pinopsida > Pinales > Pinaceae > Picea > Picea abies. The sequence continues at coordinate 1,915 of CBVK0101059238.1, forward strand.
TTTGAGCAATACGTGGAGAATGATATCCTGCTCTAATCTCCAGGCATCTTCACATGGTAGGGAGTTCGAGTCCGTTTTGAAAATTGCTATATTTTATCTTCACATGGTGGTGTGTCAGTAATTTTTGGATAGTGATATCCTGCTCTAATCTCCATGCATCTTCACATGGTATTGAGTTCTAGTAATTTGTGGAGAATAATTTCATGCTCTAATCTCCTTGGTTGGCATGCCTCTTAATAATATTCAAATAAAGATGCATTGGAGTAATTTCGGCTATTGATGTTCTTCTCTAATCTCCACGATTGACGTACCTCTTATATTCAAATAAAACTATGATCTCATATCGAAACAAACGTTACATACCTTGGTTGCACATCTAACCATATCCAATCTTCACAAACTAAGATAAAAGCCACTTGCATATTGTTTCAATCCAACACACTTTCGCACTTTCCTAGTTAATGGACAATATTTTGCAATGACATTTTTATCTATATACAACTTGAGTAGGCCTAATGGTTAAGAACATGTGCTTCTTCTTAAAAGGTTACAAATATTTCCTCTTAAGAGATCACAAGTTCGAATCATTTAGTAGACTTTACTAGTCAAATTGCTCATACACCAATTTGGTATAAGGTGAAATAATATTTTTTTAAATTCTTGAAAAATTGAACTCAACTTAACTTTGAACTGAACTTACTTCTTATATTATCTCTTATATTATTGATTCTAGCAATTGAAAAGATATAAGAGGTCACAAGTTCAAATTCTTTAGTAGACTTTACCAATCAAATTACTCATACACCAATTTGGTATAAAGTAAAATAATATTTTTAAAAATTCTTGAAAATTTGAACTCAACTTAACTTTGAACTAAATTTCTTCTTGTATTATTGATACCAGCAATTGAAAAAATTTAGAATACTTCTAAAAAAAATAAACACATAATAAGTAGATAAACTAACCCTTGCTAACTAATTATAATTAAAATTCAATTATTATTAACTTATATTTTCAAAATTTCAAACTATTTATTTAACTATGTGTTAAAGGCGTTGATGTGATAAAAACAACATCCAACTATTAAATTATTTATGTAAATATTCTTTTTATTATACAAAAAGTCCCTTTATATAACTTAATATAACTTAGGGAACCATAAGAACTATGTCAAAACTAGATATTCCTTTAAAACCAAATGCATAATTCTATATCTCCATAAGTCTTTTAATAGATCTCCGTCCCTATCATCTCTCAATTAGCTAAATTTCTCACTCTCTCACTTAATAGCCTTATAGAATTAGTTTACATCATTACAATTACAATTAGATTATATTATTTATTTCTATTCTTCACTGGGTCTGTCTAATTGGTGTAGTCTTTATCTTTGGTTTTTTGGTCTTTTATTTTCATTCTCATTCATCTTTTTGTACTTAAAATTATAAATATTGTTGAAGTACATAGCAACAATAGCAACCCATAAACCATCAAAATACATGGCAACCTAACAAATGTATCTGAGGATTCTCTAAAAAAAACCTTTTCTCATACATAGTTCATCAACCATTCTTAAATCACATATATTCATACCTATAATTCTAGTCCCATCATCATCGTCATAAATTTTATTTGACTTACTTGTAACCATATTGTCGATGCACTTGCATCTTAACTCCATTCCTAACCGCATCTTTAAAAAAAAAATGTCGAGCATGCACCTAAATACCTCAAGATTTTTTGAACTCCGCAGCTAATAAATCTGAGTCTACTCTATTAACTGCAGAACATCTCCCTTTAACTTCACTCCTATCCACATATTAAAAAAAAGTCGACAATGCACCTAATCACCTCAAGATTTTTTTTATCTCGGCACATAAATCTGAGTCTATGTTATTAGCTGGAGAAGGGATTTTTTTTCGAAAAATATTACGCTATCGTGAATAGAGAAAACAATATTGCAGAACATTAATTTGTTTGGGTGATTATAATGAGACAAAAATATCCATAGAGTGTTCAACCATACCTTTAATTTATTGGATTATGAAAGCTGATTGGCTAGGACTTATGAATGTCACATGGTCGAGTCAGATGAGGAATCCAGACTTTCAGGACATCAATATTATTTAGCACGTTCTCCAAGATGATGTTAGAATAATGAGTTATTCGTTTCAACTTAATGAATAGATACATGGCCACCATTCATGTTTGGCTGTGAACTCTGTAAGGGTAAGGTTTATGTTTAGAAATCTGAAAGCCGGTGGCAAGAAGAAACAACAGACACCAGAGAGAGAAGTCGATTCACCTAAAGAGAAAGAAACAGACAATGATTATCAAAAAGTTGAAAGGGAAAATTAAAGAGTACTCAGCTAAGTGGGTGGTGAAATTGGATTCCAAGGCTCAGAGATAATCGAACTTTCGTGAATAAGATCAACAATATCACAAATACGCTGAGTTGGCCGTGGCTATGAACGGTGAGAGGATGACATCTTGCTGTTTGTCATAGCTTATAATTGGCAGGTTAATTAGGTTAATGAATAATTTATATTAATCAAGCTAATTACATAGTTATTTGTGTTAATTTTGACTTTTTAATTTGTGAACACAATAAAAAATATTTTTTTATTTTTATATATATTGCATATTTTTAATTAAAAAATTATCTAGAATATTTTTTTATTGTTAAATCTCACAGTATATTATTGCATATTTTTAATTAAAAAAACTAAGGAGACATTGCCCCTTATCCCACGCCCAAGTATTACGAGACCTTGTGGAGATCGAGGTATGAGAGTCTCGTTGTAGTCTCTTAGGAGACATTGTGGATATCGAGGTAAGCAGTTAATTGGAAGGAAGTATTCAGTATACATACTGAGAATCTTTTGGTTACTTTTCTGTATTAGGCGTTTGTCCACATCCTTTATGGACAGAGTTGCTGGGGTTAGATTTACTTAGTGATGACAATATCATAGAATAATTTGGAGCACCAATGGGAATAAGGTCGATTAGGGTTTGCAATTGGGCATTTTCCAAGACAAGAGAGCATAGAAAGGTCTCATTTTTCTAAAATTATTTTATTTTATATTATATGATATGCCGTAATAGTTTAAAAGGAAGTTCAACAAAATTGTTAAATATTCATAAAAAAGCTCAGAAAGAAAAACTCTAAACAACTATAATTTATTTTAAATTATATTCAAATATTTTAAGGTAAAGAGCCCAAGACAAAAGTCTATTTTTCAGTGATGGGTTGAAATGAAATTATAAACAACGATAATTTGTAAATTACATTCAAATATTTTAAGGACAAAAGATGAAGACAAAAGTCTGTTTTTCAGTGATGGGTTGAAATGAAATTCTAAACAACCATAATTTGTAAATTATATTCAAATATTTTAAGGAAAAAAGCTGAAGACAAAAAGTTTGTTTTTCAGTGATGGGTTGAAATGAATTGGATTTATTTTAATATAAATAGAATAATATTTTTTAAGCATATAGCGTACCATTGCATGCAAAGATAAAGATAAATTAGAGTTGAAATGGATTCAATTTATTTTAATATAATTTTCTTAGCATATTATGAGAGTTGAAATGGATTCAATTTATCTTAATATAATTTTCTTAACATATTAAGAGAGTTGAAATGGATTCAATTTATTTTAATATAATTTTTTTAGTATATTGTTTGACATTGTATCTAATAGATTTAATTTATTTTAATATAATTTTCATAACACGGATTCAATTTATTTTAATATATTTTTCTTAGCATATTATGAAAGTTGAAATGGATTCAATTTATTTTAATATAAATTTTTTAGCATATTGGTTAACATTGTATTCAATGGTAAAAGATCAGATTAAATATTTATAAGAATGGTAAATCAAAATCCTATGTAAGCTATGTAAGGTAAGTATTTTATAGAAGTTGAAAAAAAAAATATTATTATTAATTAAATTAACAATCATAAGTAATTATATGAAAATTTTAATATTAACAAGATGTCAAATTTCGATATTAACAAAATGCGATTTTGATGTTAATATAACAAAATTTCAATAAATTTGTTGTTCTTTTGATTTCATTTCAATTCTACATAATTTTTTAAGTAGGGGTGACTTTAGATGATGTAAAGTTGATGTAACATAGTGAAAGAATAATGTTCATAAGAAGAAAAAGTTTTGGATTTCAACATCAATATGATACACATGAAGCATACATAACACTTATGCAATAAATATATCCATGTAGAATAATGTTAATGTGACACAAAAGAGTATATATCATACAAGAAAAATGTAAGGTATGATAAAAAAAAATTCAATGTAGAAAATTGTTAATGTGACACAAAATATTGTATACAATATGATGCAACCCCCCTTAGCCACCTGGGGTTCTATGACCTCTTGGTCTAGGATATTTTTTTCTTCAGAGTCGGATTGACTCTTCGGGTTCCTGATTGAATCCAAAACAATTATACACAAGCCCCCTTTTCTTCTAAGGTGTAGGTCCTGTGATACCCGCGACCTCTGTCTGTGCGCTTCTGAAAATATTGAGTTTCAACCGCTAGCTCTTTTTTTCAAAAACCCCTCCTTCAAATGGCCCTAGGTTGTGACCTTACATAAATATACGATTGCGGGTAAGGCAAGAGTGGTTTTAGACCAACCCACTTTTCTCCCCGCAATTCACTACAAAGCGCCATGTATGCCCTTAGCAATAGCGTGGTTACAATTGCGGCTTGCTCAAGGAAAATTAAGACCCAAGCATGTTCTGGCCCCGCAATCTAGCTCGATCGTCGATCTCTAACCTCTTGGCATTTTCTCTCAATCAATGAATATTATCGAATCTCCTTTCCTTCCTTCTTTCCTCCTTCCATGTGCGATCCCAGATCTCCACGATTTGTCGACACATAGCTCCCTTCCAAATCAATGGCTATGACTGATTCTGGCTTTCTAGCCTTTGGGAGTTTCAGTTCTCAAACTTTTCTTTTCCCTGTATGAAAACCTTATGGAGTTGAAGATCTTTCGACACATGTCCCTTTAAATATGCAGCCAGGATCTCCTCAATGAATCTGGCCTTCGGGAATCTTAATTCTCAAACCCTCGCTATCTCTGACTGGTTATCCTCTGGAATGGAAGATCTCATGACATGTATTCTCCCCAATCAACGTCTGTGCTCCTGCTTAAGGACTTTAGTCTCTTCAACCAGATTAACAGTCCTACAAATCCCTTCTCGATCAATGGTCGAGATCTTCACCGGGTCTTCGAACTCTTCCCCCTCCGTTTTTCCTTCAGAATTCTAGATTTGGTACCATGTGTCTACCTTCACATTGACGACTCTTGTTGCTTCGTATTTTCAGACTTCGGAAATCTCAAATCTCAACTCTCTCTTTCCTCCAATGGATCTTATCTGGAGTTAATAATATACTGATGCGTGTCTCCCCCTGGATCAACGATTTTGATCCCTTTGCGTCTTCAAGCTTCGGATTTATTAATTCTCAAACTTCACTTCCCCTCAGAGTGTGCGGATTTCTGTCGTGTGTCCTCTCGAATCAGACAGTGAGATTTACTTTGGATATTTACCCATAATCCACAGATTCACACCACCTATCCTCTCAATCTGATGGCCCAGATTCACTTCGGGCCTTCGAGTTTTGGAAGTTTCAACTTTAAACTAAAACCCCAATGAAATTTACCCGAAGCTTGCGATCTACCACCACGTGTCTCTTTGGATCTAATGGTCCATATCTCTTTGGCACTTTGGCTCTTTGGCTCTTTGGTGCTTCGTCTCTTCGATGCTTCGGCTCTTCGACACTTCGGCACTTCGGCCTTCCGGTGCTTTGGCACTTTGGCTCTTCGGCTCTCCGGTGCTTGAGCTCTTCGGGCTTCGAGAGTCTCAACTCCTACACATCCACTTATCACAAATTGCATTTACCCGAAATGCGTGACCTCTTGACATGTACTCCTCCTGGCGATCAACGACTAAGATTTACTTCGCCTATTTCTCCTCCTCTCCTTGTCCACAAACTTCCAAAGTTGTGGATCATATGCCTCCTATCCTCCTTGACGATGGACGGTCCCAAATCACTTTGGGACTTCGGGACTTTGAAAAATCCACTCTCCTGTGTACACAAGGGTTAAGTCTCATGAACTTACCTCTTGATCCAATGGTTTCTGGTCCTTTGCACTCAGATGCAACGGATGGGTTCTGTTGCTCTACTCTGCGCTTCCATTGTTCATTGGACACTGATCTAACGGTCCAGATTCCTTTCTACAACCGATCTGACGGTTGTTGTCTCTCCTCCTTCTGAGATTTTGACTTCTTCTGACTTGGAAGATTTTGTCAGTCTTCAAAGGCTTTGGCCTTTGAACTTCTCCTGCGGACCCGACTATCTGGATCTCGCTTGCACATATGAAAGTGTTATCTCTTCTTAGATTTAGAACTTAGAATAAGTCCATCTCATATGCACTCCTTATGTTACCTCTTCTGAGCTTGATCCTTAGAGGATTTTTATTTCCTACACACTCCTTGCATTTCTAGGATTTTTTCAAACTCAGATCCGAAGGATTTCTTGAAAAGAAATTATTCTCACCCTCCTGGCATTCTCCTTGCTCAATGAACACCTTCCATAGATCCTCCTCCTACATAATATTCAATAAATCTATCTCTTTCTGAGCTCAACACAAAGTTCTTCCCGTGCACTTGTTGCACTTATGTTGATGAAGGTTCAACGCTATCTCTCCTGAGCTTCTTTGAGGTTAAATCACCTCTGTCAATGCACTCCTTGTGGACTATGTGCACCCCTTGCACTCAAAACCTCATGGACGAGAAACAATTGAAACGTATTCAATACTTCACCAGGTTACGCATTCAACCCATGAATGACATATAAAAACATAATAAAGAACACAAATACATAAAAACACTATATGCAAGAAAATGGCTTTTCTATTATCTCTGTGTGTCTATATAGATGTTTACAAAAAATGGACTGCAACAGAGTCTGAGTTCTCTCAATGTCTCTCTAAGAACTATTCTACCTCCTATCCTAACTCTATCTCGAGTTCTTCTTCTTAGATCTCTCTACAAAGATCTATCCCTCCTTTACAAAAGAGGGATCTACGAGCTTATCCTCTCTCACCTAACCTCATCTATTACATTGAAGTTTCATAAATGGCTATCTAGTCTTAATTGAACCTAGAGCCATCAACTTGTCATCCATTAAAGGCAACCTTAACTTCTTCATGTACAAAGAAATGGCTTGGTATTCACTCAACCCTACAACATGAATCCCTATAGGATTATATTTCAAATTTAAAAATGGGAGGGTTGGTGCCTCTCCCTCTCTGAAATGCGCGTTGATGTGTTGGAATGTTGGGGCATTGTTGAGGCAGAGTGATGCTCCTTCATCACAATACAAGAACAATGTAAGGTTGATGCTAGATTTTTTTTAGTGTCTATAATGCACTAATGATGAATTGCTCATCTCAAAATTACCAATTATAATGCTAGGATGACATAAAAAAATGTCATTTGTCCAAAATAATGATGCAAGAAAGGTATTTGACAAAATAAATGTGACACAAAAATCTACACCCCCAATGGGTTATGTCTAGCATTGTCCAATCTTTGAAAATTTTCTAAAACTACATGGCATGGTGACACTTAAGACTTCACCCAAAAGTAGTGTGCTATAATAGTGGGTTGATTTTGATTGGCTATGTTTGGCTTTCATTAACTACGATTATTTTTTATTAATGATGAAAGGATATGATTGACTTTGATTAATTGTTTTTTTACTTTGGTTGACAATGCTTGACTTTGTTTAACCATTGTTAACAATGACAGAGTGTGATTGACCTATGATAACTTTCATAGATTATGGTTGACTTTGGTTGGTTAAATACAATTCACTTTGGTTAGCCATGGTTAATTATGTACTATGATTGACTTTCATTGCATTTGATGGATTATGCTTTGTGATAGATAACTATAATTGATGATGGTTTACTTTCATTAATTATGGTTGATTGAATATGGTAAATTTTGACTGACTATTATTGATTACAATGTTCATAGTGTGAGAAAAGCTTATCTGACAATTTCACATTTCGAAAAGGAATAAATGACATCCATGTCGCATTTTGATGTTAAAGAAGAAATGAAATAGAGTTTTGTCACATTATAACATATTGAGAGCAACAAATTAAGAGTTGTACATTGAATCATAATGATTTAGAATGGTTTATATGATTCCAACATTTCATACCTAAAAAGAGTTGGTTATAATGCTTCATGCTTGTAAATATTAAGTTATGCATGAAGATTTGGTTATCATTATAGAGTTGATTGTCCAAAGTAGACACATTATGGTTGTCCTTATTATTGAACATATTTTCAATATCGATCATGTCGTTGATAATATGGTTAACGTCAATTTTATGTGACATTTTGACACTTTAAGAGTAATTATTTAAGCAATTTATATTGGTAATCATTTTAAAGGTTTACATTACAAGAGTGATAATTTTGGATGTTTGCACCCTACTGTGATGTTCTAAAAGTATTGCATTTGAGGTTGATAATATGGTTGACTTCATGGCAGATTGACACATAATGAAAATTCAAGTGTAATAATTTAAAAGGTAGATAAACTATGTTCATCCTTATAATGGACTATATTGTAGATATGGATCACATGATAGACTTATATGCTCTATGATTATGCAACATTCCAAGACTAATAATTTTAGAGGTTAAGATCAATACTTTTTACATTGCAACATTTTGAAACGAATATCATGGTTCACATTAATGCTCTTATGAAATAAGACATTTTAACAATAATAATTTAAGAAGTAAATATAGTATATTTCTTTAAGACTAATAATTTTAGAGGTTAACAACAATATTTTTTTACAATACAACATTTTGAAAGGAATATTATGGTTCACTTTAATGTTATTATGAAATAAGACATTTTAACACTAATAATTTAAGAAGTAAATATAGTATATTTATCCTTATAATTGATCATTTGTATCATATAGTTGATAATATGGTTTAATAAGTGCTATATCACATTGTGACATTTCAAGAGTAAAAATTGAGAAATTGATTTTAATGTTGTTATATTACAACATTTGAATAGTAATATTTTAAGAGGTTAACTTCAATGTTATGTCATATTGTAGATTTTCAAACGTAATAAAATGATTAACTTAATTCCTATATCACTTTATAACATTTTTAAAATAGTAATTAAGAAAAAAAATTGACATTGATAATAAAATTTATTTAAAATATAATATTTAATATTATAATAATATTGAATTCAAAAATTTGAAAGAATAATAAAACATAATATAAGTGAAAAAAAAATATTTATAAGAATTGTAACAAAACAATTTGAAGTTAAAATATAATGCTTATGGAGCTATTTGAAATATAAATGACAAAATTTCAATATGCGAAGTACCGAAAAAGAATAAACAATCAGAATTCAAAGTAAAAAATGTGCATTACATGACATAGTTTCATTGGATGCTTGTCAGATTATTGAAAATGTTCTCTACATTGATTTCATTTTCATGTCATATGGGGATTTTTTTGTTTGTACCTACAAAGACTTGGTTTAAAATTGATTCAACTAATTTTTAAAATATATGATTTTATCAATTCATCCCATTCGACGATTCATTTTATTGAGGCATTTCACAATTTCAATAACATTAGCATACAAATGATTAATATTTTTACAAATTTCTCCTAAAAAGTGTGCATGCATTGAGTTGTATGAACAATCAAGACCATCCACCAAATTTTGCAGCTGAAAAGGAGAAAAGAAAGTGAGATGAAGATGTGTTGGACAATAACAGTTCTCATGTAGCCAAAAAACATTGATTCATTCACGAGATCTAAGAACTAGGAAAACATAGGAGAACGAAAAAATAAGTCTCTTTTATTACTTATCCATCCTAACTATTAAAATGGAAGTTCAACCCCTTATAACTACTATCTGAGATTTAAAAAAACTGCTTATTTTATAAAAATGATTAATTTTAGAAAATTCTTGCATGACTTTAAAACTGGCCAATAACAAAAAGCTAACCAGAGAGACATTGATTTTCAAATCTCTTTTCTGATTCGGTGCATAAAATAAGAGATGATTGATGATTACTAATTTAAAAATTCCTGAAAAAACACTAAAACCCCAATTTTAGGCCTTATATGAAGAAATTTGGCCACGAAAAAGTGTTGAAATAATGTTCGATCTGAAGGATCCGATCGACATGGCAGTGAAATCTTCGAGAAATAACTCCCCATAAAATTTCATCCCAAACAGATAACCAAGTCAAACTTTATGACCCTCAAAAATCCCTGCATCATTTTCCTCTGGTTGAAAAGAATGCAACTCTTGCAAGTTACTATCTTCAAACTACTACCACTAATGGGATCTAGGTTCAACAAGTCCCCCTCCATAATCCACGTACTCTATGCTAGTGCTACACCTTCTCACTGGACCAAATATTGGTTGTATTGGCCTTGTCGAGTATGAAGGGTCTTCTTATCTAAAATATGCATAATCTTTTCCTTTTTCCTGCTCGGAATGACATGTTGCCAATCCACCTTCACCTCACTATCATCACCCATATCATCCCCATCGAAGATATATAAATAAAAACATTAAAAACAGGGGAAATATCGAGATCAACTGGTAAATTGACCTTATAAGCATTGTCATTAATTTTCTTGTCAATCTTGTAAGGACAAATTTTCTTATACTTCAATTTTTGGTAGGTTCCTATAGGAAAATACTCTTTCCATAAATAAACCATCACCAAATAACCTTACTTTAATACCTGGTATCCTCGTTGAGCATCTTTTATAATTTTGTTATGTTCATTACCAGCCTGTAGTTTTTGTCTCACCTATTGCCGCAACTATTGAATCTGTTCTGCAAATGCTTCATGATTTGATCCTATCCCCAAGTGGTAGTTGCACCAAATCTAGGAAACCCATAGGATTTCTACCATAAAAAAACTAAAATGGAGATTTACCTATAGATCGATTCACATAACTATTGTAGGAAAATATTCCTTGAGGTAAACTCAAATCCCATTGCTTGGGATTCTCTCCAACAATGCTCTGTAACGGGTTTCCCAAACTATGATTTACTACCTCAGTTTTCCCAACTATTTTAGGGTGATAGGAACTTTTGAACTATAATTTAATCCTCATTCTATTTCATAAAGTACTAAAAAAATGACCAAGAACCGAGTATCTCTATGAGAGGTAATATTTTTTGGAACCCCATTCAATCTAACAATTTATGAAAAACTAACTCTACCACCCTCGATGCATCACTAGTTTTCTTGCAAGCAATGAAATGATCCATTTTAGAGAACCTATCAACAACCAAAAAAATTTAATCATTACCTTGTTGTTTGATTGGGAACCCCGACACAAATTCCATTCTCATATCTATCCATGGGTGTCTAGGAACTAGTAATGGCCTATACAACCATGTGCTTTGTTAGTGTCCTTTATCCATTTGACAAATCCTACATCATGCCACATACTTGGTTATATCATTTTTCATGTTCGACCAATAATACTTATCTTCGATTAAGGCTAGCATATTATCCTTTCCAAAATATAATGCCAAACCACTACTGTGAAGTTCTGTGATAACATTTTCCCTCATAGAACCAATTGGAATGCAATATTTTTTTCCTTTGAAGAGGTATCCATATTGCATAAAATATTCACCCTAAGTAAGATCCATGTTCCCAGCTACTCGATTCTTCAATTGTTCCGTAAAATCCTGAAAATTGTTATCAGACACATAGAGATCCTTTAATGGAACAAGCCAAATTACTTGATTTTCCATGGTTGTCAAAATATTAGTGCACCAACTAAAAGCATCTACAACTTGATTCTGTCGTCCTGATTTGTGCTTTAGAACAAAGGTGTAGCCTTGTAAGAAAGAGACCCATTTTGCATGTCTATTGTTCACTTTCTTTTGGGCGTTTACTAAAAAATGAAATTGGTCTACCTACTTGGCTAAGTACAACTCCAATCCCTACATGTGAAGCATCAAAATCTACCTCAAACACTTTATCAAAATATGGTAAGGTGTAACATCCTGCTCTGGCACACTCAATGAACTTATTCTTTGAGGACACTTGCTTGCAAGTGATCCAGATTATTATGATATTAAAACATTTGATTTTGATTATGAGGGGTTATGGTTTGATGACATGTTGTTTTACTGCATTGACATAGACAGGTGCTATTGACTCAGTTTTTCTGAGTGTGTAGGATTTTGGACCTCAAGGATGTAGAGGCATCGATGGGACCCCTTGAACTCTGGATCGAGTCGGGGAGTGTACCATTGGGGTTTGATTGTTTTACTATGATATTAGTGCATCTGATTAGATGATATGATATGTATACATTCTGACATGAATTGTTCATGATGTAGGATGATGATAGCTTTCCAATCGGAATTACATGTGGAGTAAAGGGGTCACGCATGACTACCAGAGATGTTGAGGGAGAGGTGTGGAGAACAGCCCTGCCACATTCTAATAATGCTCTCGTCGTGGCTCGAACTGTAGGTTAACATTTACCTAGTTCGAGAGGACCCACGATGTCGTGAGGGAAGACTGTGATAGTCGTTCATGATGATTCTAAGGGATGCGCAATAAGGCGGGGGCCTTATTCTTTAGAGGCGCTTAGTCTCCCACAACTTCACCTGGTAGAGTATTGACTCCAATGGTTTTTGATGTCTACCAAGTTAGTCAAGAGGCAAGTGGCACCCTTGGAGCATGTGGTGCGTCCTGAAGGGCACGTCACATTGTTAATGATAAATAAATGAACCTAGACGACCTTAGGATGAATAACGTGATAAGAATTTTTAAAACAATTTCCCTAATAAAATGTCACCCAACACAAAAATTTAAGGTCTAGGTCTAAATAATGCTAGTGTTAAAATTTTAACTTTA
>CBVK0101059239.1:0-29430 GCA_900067695.1 Picea abies
AAAAAAAACATAAATAATAATTATACTCTTTGTTAAATCTTGTAACAAGAAGGGGGTAAGAAATTTAAATGATTCATAAAAATTTGTTATGGTAAAATTTAAAAAAAAAAGGGAAATAATTGTTTTATTATTTTATGATAATTTAAAATTATTAACTAAAAAGGGAAAAAGGAAAAAGGGGGTTAATTTCTACACCTGCCAATTTGAGTCCTAAATGAAAAGGGGAAAGAGGGAAATCTAAAATATTTAGGAAACTAGGAAAAGAGGGAAACATAAGAAGAAAAGGGAAACACAAGGGAAAAAGCAGAAAGTCAAACTTAGTAAGGTATCTACCATTAAGAACTTTCTAATTTAAAACTGAACTAGCAAATTGATAATGGGGAAAGTTATTAAAACCTGTAAGAGAATTTGGGGACACTTAGGAGCGATTCTAGGAGTGACTCTAGGTGAGTGAGGGAAATAAGGGAAATTAATTAATTAAAGAAATTAATTTGTGGAGGAATGAAAGGGATGGGTGACACTTGTATGGGGAGGAATTTTAGGATTTAAATTTTAAAACTTTAATTAAATGAGATTTTAGGAAAGTAAGGGACTTCCAAACTCTATATAATGAAGGGAGGAGAAGGATGAAGGCTCTCAGTTGTTTGTGTAATGTTACGTTGCATAAATCTCTACTTGACTGACTTAGCTTGTGGGAGTTGGGAGACCCATCTCGGTGAGGAGTGGTAGCTCGACCTTGCGAGGCAAGCTGGGAGCTAGCCGAATCTCTGGATAGCATGTGTCGCCCCTTTGCGGCTCAAGGGGCTAAGGGGGAAGAAGAGTACCCATAGCATTAGCTGGGAGGTACCGGTGAAGTCTCGTCAATCGATAAGCGGGTGATGCCCGGAGTGCGTGGGACGTCAACTCAGAGCAGGCAATCAGGCAACGATACACTTTTTTTATTTTTGTATGGTAGATTGTTGTAGGATTTATGCTTTGGATCTACATGTTTATTGGTGTAAGTAAACTAATTGTCTAGATGGATGACTAAAATTTTTCATAGCCTAGCTCGATGATTGATTGAATCCCATGGCCTTCATTTTCCCACATGTCTTGAACGCCCTAGGGTGTTGATTGTGACCATTGTGGTTGTTTTTCCTTTCATCCATTTCTTATCAGTCCTCGCCTAATAAATTGGTCAGGACCCTGATCTACGGTCGTCACTTCTGCGTTAATAGACCTATGGATCTCAATGCCCTGCTTTTTTGTACGAGGATGATGAGCGAAGGACGTTCCTTTTAGCCATCTACCTCTGGTGATTGTCCTTGACTAATGGTTCGACTTGTGCCTTGATGTGATTATATAACTCTTCCAGTTGATTGCTGGTGAAGTTTCTCTTCATCCTCGACTTGTTTTTTTTTATCTCATCGTGGTCTCGTTTTTACCCCATTTTTGTTTTATATCTGGATGGATCAATTCTCTCCCAACATTTTAATTCTTTGATAAACTGTAAATCTACGTTGTGTATAGATGGATAATTTTTAACCCTGTGTGGTTTTGTTTGGTTGGGTCTGTTGTATCTATATTCTTTAGTTAAAGGTGTTTTGTCTTGTCTGTTTCCTGTTCTTTTTCTAATACAATTTTTATAATTAAATCTTCTACAAATATGATTTAAAATTTGTTGATATGTCTGAATGTCTAAATGCCGATAAGAGCAGCCAGGGTCGAAGTTAAAGGATTAGACTATTATTATTAGAAGGTTTGTAAATGCAAAAGGAACCATTCTGTTATTGAAATCCTGTGTAGTTACGTGACCCCATGGTGGTGATTGTTGTTAATATGATACTGTCAAACCTTACCTGCTTGGGTTTGTCTGCATGGGATACACTGAGCGTGGGAAGTTTCTATTGTTATCTGATTGGTCAAATAAGATAAAGGCGTTACATCTTAAATCAAAATTTAAGAAGTATATGTTATAAATAAAGTTTATAAGGTACTCATTATGTTTTACTTGTCTCCATGGGGTCTCCTGAGCTTGGATTCCGGTTTTATGGACTCTTGGACTGTAAATTTACGTTTTAAATGAGAAACAAATCCTCAATATGTGATCTTTTCCTAGAATCCTGTGTAGACTCGTTGGTGTAATATCTGGTGTTCATGACAATCCTCTTCACGTGCCCTTGCCTTCTCTATTCTCAAATTGTGTGGATTTGACTTCTGGGAAAATGTTCTCGTACTGCAACCTGTTTCTGATATAATTAATGAGAAAGATCTAATATATATCCATCGATTGCATCATTTACTAGGGGATGGCCATATAGAGTCTTTTTCAACAAAAAATTTATTTCCCTTGAAGCGTCACAAGAGTCTGACTCTTTGGTTACCTGCTCCATGTCTTGTTGACCAGAAGGGGCCTACATTCTTCTATACTTGGCTAGCAATTGTTTTTTTGCAAACTTTACCTATTCCCGAAGGCAAATATACATGTCCCTTGTCTACGATTTTCCTTTACTCAAGCTCGAATTTGACAGGTCGCCCCTGCCTCTTTGCATATTGACTATTTATTACCTGATTTTCACTGTACACAGACTTAAATTCTTCAGCGTTGCATAGATTTTATTACCTCGAAATGCCATTAATGTTGACTACGTTTTTCTAGTCATTCACACCCAATCTACCTTTAATGGTGGACTTTGGTTGTAGTTGTTTAGCCACCAGTTGCCTAAATTGTTGACGATGCCTGTAACCTGTGACTGACATTAGTTTTAGACAACCAACTAAATGCTTCAGCATCTAAGCCTGAGTTTTTACCCTTACCTGATAGTGAACCTTATTAAAGGTGTATGGCAGTAAATCTAATTCCATGCATGGCCTTAGTCTCGTTGAATTTATGTCTTATGACATTTACACTTCTTAGTCGATTCCTTTAATGTTGTAGACATCTATCATTTGGTACGTTTAGTAAGGATAGACACGTGCGATAAATTATGGAGTTAATAAATGTTTCATTGTTGTTTTTTGCCTTGACGTAGTTAGTGTTGTTAATGTTATGTTAATTGTACATTAAATGCCATGTTATATTCCTGGTTATTTTCCTTATTAATTGTTATAATGGTAGCATTCTACTCAAGATTATTACGATTGTTATTAAGTTAATGGCTAGCTGGATGGAGATTTGGATTAATATCAAATTTCCCATTTAGATTGTGATTAATGATTAAATGAGTTTAGTAAGTATTGACCCAAGTAGAGGTTAAAATCGCTAAATTAAATTGTGGTCAATGATTAAATTGTGATGCATGATTGCCAAATTGTTTAGTAGTTGATGTTATTTAGATTGAATTTGATGATTAAATTGTGATGCATGATTGTTGAATTGTTTAGTAGTTGATATTATTTAGATTGAATTTGATGATTAAATTGTGATGCATGATTGCCGAATTGTTATTTAGATTGAATTTGATGATTAAATTGTGATGTTGAATTGCCGAACTGATTCGTAATTGATGTTATTGATTGAATTTAATGACTAAGGTATAATGTAGAATGGCCGATTGGATTGTATCTAATGTTAATCCAATGTTAAGTTAAAAACTGATTTATAATTTATACATGCTAAAATTTGATGGATAATATATGCCTAACAAATTGCAACTTGACGTGCCTCATTAGAATGGAACCCTTGTTAATTTAGAATGTAATCATAGACTGGTTAGACTGGGTGATTGGTAGGGTCGGGAATGATGTCATGTGGGTCGGTGTCACCCCTTTCCATCGTCCTCTTATGTCTCTTCAACCTTGTGTGGGGTAGGTATAGTCTCACAGTCAGTATTCGGACCTTGGCGCATCAGAGTTTTCTTGAGTCTTGGTCCCTTTTGTTTTTCACCAGGGTTACTGTCGCGCCTCTCTTCTGGGGATGGCATGGTTCCTGATGAGGGGATTATGGCACCCCTTATGGGTTAGCGATGAATGATATCTTGGTCGGAGTCAGTACGTACCATGTGAGCATGGTTGAGTGTCATATGTTTACTTAGGAGAATGTGTTGGTTCACGTGCCTTAAGGATCTAGTCTTGTTTGCCAATGTCGTTATGTCGGGAAGGGTAAGTTGTCCCTTAGCTTGTAGGCATGTCTTGTCGCATCGGGCAGTTAGTCGTTACTTATGGTTATGTTGTGCCTTTTACCTGGTTTCCCTTGTGTCTGTGTGTGGTGTCGTAGTTGCATGTTTCCTGGGTTGCGTGCTTCTGTTCGTCATTTGGTGTGTGGTCAAACTTTTTTCTTCATTTCCTTTGTGCCCTTATTTCTTCAAACAAAAAAAAATTTGGCTTCTCCCATGGCGTTATCGATGGGGTTGTCACATAAGGATAATATAGGTGCCTTAGTTACTTTATTCTTTAAAAACTTAAGACTTTTCTAAGCTTCATTGGTCCACATGAATGTCTTTCCTTTGGTGCAATATTTTATGGGTGCTACAATACTGTTATAATTTCGAATAAATTTTTGGTAATAGGTGGTCAGTCCATGAAAATGTCTTACCTTTGTTATTATTCAAGGACTAGGCCACTCCAAAATTCGTCCGACCTTCTCTGAATCCATCTTGACTCCTTCTAGCGAGATGAAAAAACCCATAAATACCAAACTTTCTTGCAGGAACCTACATTTCTTCAGGTTTGCATAAAGATGATGTTTTCTCAACACATACAATAAAACTTTTAAATGTTTCAAGTGATCTTCTTTGTTGCTACTAAAAACTAGGATGTCATCAAAATAAATGACAACAAACTTACCAATATAAGATCAAAGTATAGTATTCATCAACCGCATGAAATTACTAGGAGCATTGCACAACCTAGATGACATCACCATCCATTCATCTAGGACATCCCTAATCTTGAATTAAGTTTTCCATTCATCCCCTTCACAAATATAGATCTGGTGGTATCGAATTTGCAAATGAATTTTAATAAAATATTTATCTTCGACTAGCACATCCATCATTTCGTCCAAGAGTGGTATAGGAAATGGATATTTGATGATAATTTTATTTGTTTATCTACTATTTCTGCACATTCTCCACGTATTATCGTATTTTGGACTCAACAATGCTGGTAAAACATAGGGACTTGTGTTTTCTCTTACCACACCTTTCTTTATAAGTTTCTTTACTTGTTGATTGAGCTATGCATGTTGTGTAGTTCTCATCCTATATGCTTCATGACTAGGTAAATATGATCCTTGGATTAGATCAATGTGATGTTGAGTATCCATCTTTGGGTGAAGAACATCAGGTATTTCATTAAGGATAACATCAACATATTCCTCTAGTACCTTGGCCACTTCATCAAGGATTTTTATGTCTTCCCCTACTCCTTTTTTCACTATAAATGCATATAAGAATCTTGTTTCCTTCATTTTCTTAACAAGCTCTCTTTCCAAGAAAATATTATCATCTTTCCCTTCATTCTTAAGGGGAAATAAGATGACTTTCAATCCATCCTTCCAGAAGGTGTAGGTATTATTTTCTCCATGATGCACGAATTTTCTGTCAAACTGCCAAGGTCTCCCCAATAACAGATGAAATTCATCCATAATAATGACATCACACCATACATCATATTTATAATTCTTATTGATGCAAAACTTGATCAAACATATTTTATTAATGGTGACTTCATTCCCTTTTTTGAACCATGCATTTAAGTAAGGATGGGGATGTGTTTCATAGTGTAATTTAAACTTATCTACCATCTCTTTGGAAACTATATTCTCACAACTTCCATTATCAACAATAAATTGACATACCTTTCCCTGGAAGTTCATCGGGTTCCAAAAATATTTTTCAAAATCCAAGAATTGTCATTGTCACTACTCTACCTTTTCTCTTTTTCGGGAATCACCATTGACCTTTGTACCATGAGATTCTCCCCCATATCGGGAGGGGCTTCAGATGGAACTCCTTCTTCTTTAATCTCATCTTGGACCAAGTTTAAAATAGGTTCTTATCCTTTCTTTTGCTCTTGCATGTTATAATTTGAGCATTCAAATGCTCTATCACTCTCTACACCACACCTAAAACACACATAAGGTCCTCCTTTACCACCATCGTAGACTATACCCCTCTAAAATCCTCTTCCTTGTAGTTTATTAAGGTTACTTTGTCAAGTATATTTTTCTTTATCATATCCTTGGGATTATTCACATTTTCCATAGTTAAAACCACCTCGTGAGGTAGACAATGTACCCCTCCTTTCTCCTCTATTCCTTTGAGAAAATTTTCGGGTTTTTTTTCCTTTGGCCTTTAAGGTCCATTGGTATGGCTATTCCATGTTGCGAACCCTATGGATGCTCAATTCATCCTGAATAGAATTTTTTAAACAATTCACATACCTTGTAGCAAGTTGCTCATCAATTTCTTGGTTATCCACATGAATGAAAAACTAATAAAAAAAAATTGTGAGTTCCTCCATGGTGGACAAGTTCTTCAAGTCTTGAAATCTATGAAAAATTGTTTGGGCATAGTCTAAAGGAAAAAAAAATTCTCACAATTTCTTTTCCATCTTATTCCAGGTCCTAATTTTGTTTTTTCATTTTTTTTTTTCTTTCTTTCTGCACATGATCCCACTAGATCATGGCAAGACCCTTCAACTTGGTGCATGCAAATTTCACCTTCCTTTCCTATGTCATAGGTTTCTATTAAAAAGAAAATTCTATGGAATTCAACCAATCTATTAATTCCTTTGGTTTAAGACTCACTGGATATTCTAAAGGTTCCATTTTGACCCCATCATTTATCCCTTTTATATCCTTGAGCATCCTTTCTTCAAAAGTCATGCGCTCTAATTATTCTTCTTCATGTTCTAGATGTTGATCTACATATCCTTGGTATGTCTCCTCATTAAACACATATTTTTGTAAATATTCTCTAACTATCTAGTACGTTTGTAATACATGCTACCTTTTCTTTAGAGGTTTTGCAAATCTCTATGCATCTAAGCAAGACCTGCTCTTCCTCTTCCTCTCCTAGCCATCTTCCTACTCTAACACTAGTTGATGTAGCCAATAAACTTTGATTCATTCACGAGATCTAAAAACCATGAAAACACATCAGAATGGAAAATAAATCTCTTTTATTCCTTCTCCATCCAAACTATTACAATGGAAGTTCAACCCCTTATAACTACTATATGAGATTTTTGAAAACCACTAATTTTAGAAAAACAACTAATTTTAGAAAATTATCGCATGACTCTAAAACTAACGAATAACTAAAAACTAATTGGAGAAACACTATTTGTCAACTCACTTTTCTGATTAGGTGCATAAACTAAGATATAACTAATAATTACTAATTTAAAACTTCTCAAAAAAACACTATAACCCCAATTTGATGCCTTATATGAAGGAATTTGTCCCCGAAAATCTGTCAAAACAATGTTTGATCTCAAGTATTAGATAAAATGATAGTGAACTCTTCAATATGCAACTCCCTGTAGAATTTCATCCCAAACAGATAAATGAGTCAAAAGTTATGACCCTAAAAAATCCGTGCATCATCTTCTCCAATGGGCATTGAAATCCCAGAAACGTCATTAGACGTTCCTCTCGCTAGTGTTCACCTCCTAATTGATGAACTAGAGATAAGAATTATCAAACCCTATAACTTGAGCAAGGTGGAAAATTTGAATAAATTCTGATTCAACTTGAGGCTACCAACATGATTGTGCAACGACAAACTAGAAAGACATGAGTTATCAAAGGCAACCCCATATCAGTTGTCACAGAAGCTTTAGTGAAAGAAGATGTCAGAAATGTTCGTCTTTCTATCACATCCACCCACACCACTTTCACATTGGGAATAGAATATACCCTCAAGGATCTCGTTGTCCAAAACAAACATTAGGATGAACAAATTGGAGAGTTGGAGGAACAAATCAGAAGATGAAAGAAGGATCAATGAAGCCTCATAGAATTCAAGGAATGCACTAAGACATTTAGGATAGAGCTCAATGAGATTACTATAGATATCTACAAGTCTTCCAGTGGTTGGAAACAAAAAAAATAATTTAACATAGCTTTATACAAGCCAAGAATGGCCAATTCATCACCATCGGGGTGTTAGAGATACTTCACACACACCCTAACATTTTCCCTATGCTTATTAGTCATTATTTAGTCTCCTATAGTTTAGGGAGAATATTCCTTTTCCTACATTCTAGGAGAATATTCTCTTGAGTTCACACTTCAGTTGGATCCATTGAGTGAAGTATTAATGCCACATTGGTTCCATCACCATGCAACATTGGGATCATCACCATTGATGCAAATTTCCTTGGGATTATCACCAGAATAGCACATTACCCTCACTTCACCTTGTTTCAGTCAGTTAACTGAATATTGAGAGACTAGTTAACTCATACTAGGTGGCATTTAACTCCTGTAACTATCAGTGTGAGTCCAGATCACTCTAGAACACCACTATGGAGAATTGGCTTCTCTTCTGGTGCACGTTATTTGAGTTATACAGAGTATATCATGTGAAATTTATCATTCATTCATTCATTCAGATAATACAATTGCTTGTTCTCTCCCTCTCATTTCCATCTTTTCTCATGTCTTATGCAAACTGTGTATGTAATTTTTTATCTAGATCTTATCTATGCAGGTTCATCCACATTTACATGGTATTAGAGATGAAAAATTTCTAGGAAAAGGCACACCATACTCTTCTTGCAGGTACCGAAGATTGAAGACAACGTGAAAATGGAATTTCCAAAAGAATTGATTCTTACACCATACAATTTCTTTGCATGGAAGGACAAGATGGTAATGCATATTTGAAGCATAGGACTATACAGGTTAACCATGGACACAGAGACCAAACCCACATCATCCATAGAAAAATAAAAGTATCTAAATCAGATGTATGAAGCTTACGAAACTATTTGCAATCTCATTTCTCATGAGCTCCTCTTTCACATATCCTCCTGTAAAACCCCCAATGAATTTTGGACCACCATGGAAGGAATTTGTGGAAAACAAGAAGTTATGAGGGGACATATACTTGAGGTATAATTTCTCACTCTGGATCCAAAAACCTTCAACAATATCCAATAGTTTTTACCAAATATAAGGATTTTTTGTCACAACTCAAGGCTTGCGGAGTTGATAAATCTAAGGAGGAGAAAAAAATAATTCTTACCATTCTTTCCAAACTCGGTTTGGAATACTCAGTGTTTGTATCCATATTTAATTCAGTTAGGCTTGCCTCTGGAGCTAGCTGGAAAATTCCTTCTCTTAAGGCCTTTATCGAATCTCTGACACAAGGGAAAACCAAGCTCATCAATATAGGAAAAATCAAAGACCCAAAGGCGCATGCACTTGTTGTGAAAGATGGTAGCAATCAAAAAAATTAGAAATATAAATGCAATGAAAAAGGGAAGGGAAATGCAAATCAAAAGAAGGAAGGGTACTCAAAAACCTTCAACGATTCCTCCAAATCCACAGGTGGAAAGGGAAGAAAAGGGGAGAAATGCACTTACTACCAATGAGGACTTCATCTAAAATCCAAAATCATGAAAAAATAGATAGACAAAATGGAAAAAATACTTCAGAAAATAACCTAGGAGATCCCGTCCCCGAGGGTGCCAAGAAGAAGAAGCCAAAAGATCCAAACCCCAAGAAAGGTAATTCTAGCCATGCTTTGATTTCAATTAAGTTCTCTCTTGATGCTTGGATTGTAGATTCAGGTGTGTCACACCACATGGAATCCAAAAAGAAATAATAATCTTCATTGGATGCATGAAAAGGTCCTCCTATTTTGATGGGGGTTGAATCTCAAGTTGAAGTCACCCATAAAGGAATAGTTGAAATCATAAACATGAGCTTCGAGAATGTGCTACACGTTCCCAAACTCTCTGTCAATCTTTTCTCTGTGTATCAGATGAAAAACTATGGAAACAAAAAGAAAGTAATATTCACACCTAATGCAGTGGATATCTATGACATGCAAACCAATTCCAAATTTTCTACTGGTGAGGTAGATCACCAATCCAAACTCTACACATTTTTTGAATTTATTGAACCAGATTTTTCATTACTGCTTACACATGCTAATGAAAGAAGTATGTTATGGCATGAAAGGTTCAAGAATTTAAATTTCATATACATGCAACGACTTAGCAAGAAAGGAATGGTTGAAGGTCTACCTAACATCCACTTCTCTAAAGGAATTTGTTAAGGATGTGTTCTTGGAAAACACCCTCAAGAGAAATTCAACAAAGGAAGGACTCATAAGCCCTCCTCTCCTTTGGATATGATCCAAATTGATCTCATGGGCCGTTTTACACATCCATCAAACAGTAAATAAAGGTATGTCCTCATTTTTGTTGATGATTTCTCACACCATAATTGGAATTTCTTTCTCAAGAAAAAATTTGAGGTCTTTCAACACCTCAAAGATTTCAAAGCCCTTGTTGAGACACAGTCATGATTCATGAAAGAATATAAAATTCCTCTGAATAGATAATGGGGGGCAGTATTTCAACCATGAGATACAAAATGTTTTTCTTGAGGTCGGGATTCAGTTGCAACAAATGGTTCCTTATAATCCGTAGCAAAACGAAGTTGCTGAGCAAAAAAATAGATCCTTGAAAGAGATGGCATCCTGAATGTTGCATGTAAAGTCACTTCCACATATATTATGGGATGAAGAACTTAATTTTGCAACCTACATAAAAAAATAGATCTCCCCATAGATCTATCAAGGATAAGACCCTCTTTGAGGCTTGGAGCGGCCTCAAACCAGAAGTGACCCACTTCTGTATATTTGGTTCTCGTGCATGGGCCAAGATCCCCTCTGAGAAGAGGAAGGTACTTGATCCATAAAGTGCATAGTGTATTTTTGTTGGATACCATGATAGTTTGAAGGGATACAGACTCATTGATCCCTCTACATATTGGTTCATCATTGAGCGCAATGTCCAATTAGAGGAAAGTATCTCGCATGCACCTCAGGAGCCGCATGAAGACACTTTTCTTCTTCCACCTATCAAAGATGATGAGCATGCACATGCCAAGTCTTCTTCATATGAGAGTTATGATTCATAGTATCCAGATGATTTAGATATCGAGTCAGTACAGTCAAATGTAGATGTAGATGCAAAGCTAGAGCCAAAGACAAAGTGGGCCAAGACTACTCTTCAAGAAGAAAGATATTTTGTTGGGGATCCAACTGATATGAGGAAGACTCTATATGATTTCAAGGATCCTCCTCTTGCAATCACTACCACTGAACTAATGCCACCCATGCATATTTTCCTAGTTCATTCTTCATATCCACAGTCCTATGGAGAGGTTGTTGGGAATACTTAAGAACCGGACTCGGGATCTGGTTCCCCTTCCTTCAGGAAGGAAACTTGTTAGGTGTATATGGGTCTACAAGACCAAGAGTGCAACAAATGGACATGTTAGAAGATACAAATCTAGACTAGTTTCCAAATTCTTTCAGCAGGTACATGACATTGACTATGAAGAGATCTTCTCTCCAATAGAGAATATGGATTCCATACGTTTGGCACTTTCCATTGTGGTAGCCAAGGGATGGGAATTCCATCAGATGGACGTGAATAATGAATTTCTTCATGGATATCTCTATGAGGATATCTATATGGAGCAGCCCCAGGGATTCATGTAAGATTCATCTTTGGTCCGTTGAATGAAGAAGTCACTTTATGGACTCAAGAAATCCCCAAGGGCATGGTATGCCAATATGGAATCCTACCTACTATCACATAAATTTGTACATTGTAAGTCAGACACGAACGTTTACATGCTCAGGATGACTGATTCACATCTACACCTAGTTCTTTATGTCAATGATTTGTTGATCATCGATTTCTCGTATTCAATGATTGTCGTCGTCAAGAGGATTTTGCATGACAGATTATTTATGATGGAAACGGGTCTGCTACATTTCTTTCTTTGTCTCGAGATCAATGAGGATGAATCAAACATAGAAATTTCCCAGGCCAAGTGTGCACAAGATCTCCTTGAGCGATTCCACATGACAGAATGAAAGTATACCCCAAATCCTTTCCCATCAGGATTCAAAATTGAGGATGGAGGGTACACTCCACTGGTGGAAAACACATTGTACAAACAACTAGTGGGGAGCTTGTTGTATCTCACACACTCCATACCATACCTCTCCTATGTAGTTAGATAAGTCTCTCGGTTCATGCAAGAGTCACATCAGCTACATTGGAAGGCTACAAAGCATATCCTTCGATACGTATAGGGAACCATCACCTTTGGAATTCATTATGAAGAAGACATTGCATTGGACTTAGTCTTGGCTCTGGGCCATTTGTTGGTCGATAAAGAAGCAGGATTCTATTTCTCTATATTCCACCGAGGCAAAGTACATCGGTATAGTTAACATAACCATTCAGTATATGTGGCTACATCATTTTCTTACTAAGTTGGGAATTCAGTTTCACCGATCGATCATCATCTGGTGTGACAACTAGATAACTCTAAAGTTATGTAGAGATCCAGTTTATAAGTAGCAAACAAAGCACATCAAGATCCACATGCACTACATTCAGGACTTAGTACATGAAGGGATCATTGACCTGCATTTTTTCCTTCAGTAGAAAAAACTGCAAACATCTTCACGAATACCTTCACTAAGACGAAGTTCCGTTCTTTAGGCAGTCCTCTTGGAGTGAAGAACACGATTTCCTAGCAACTGTCAGTTCTTTTTTTTATGAATTATACCTTGAGAGGGGGGTTTTCCGATGAGTTTTTCCCTCTTTCCTCTTATTTATGCATGTCGTTTATATTTGGGTACCTAACATGGCCTCATTGTCGGGACCCACTTTTATATTCACCATAGTGATGTTCAGGGGGGGTGTTGGAGATACTTCACACACACCTAAGATTTGTTTTTCCTAAGGTTTTCCCTATGTTTATTTGTCATTATTCAGTCTCCTATAGTTTAGGGAGAATATTCATTTTCCTACATTCTAGGAGAATATTCTCTTCAATTCACAGTTTAGTTGGATCAATTCAATGGAGTCTTAACTCCACATTGGTTCCATCACCATGCAACATTGGGATCATCACTTCTAATGCATATTTTCCTTGGTATTATCACTAGACTAGTTCATTACCCTCACTTCACCCTATTTCAGTTAGCTAGTTGAAGACTGAGAGGCTAGTTAACTCAGGCTAAGTGGCAGTTAACTCCTGTAACTACTAGTGTGTGTCTAGATCACTATAGGCCACCACTATGGTGCATTGGCTTCTCTTCTATTGCACATTAGTTGAGTTATACAAAGTATATCATGTGTAATTTATCATTCATTCAATCAATTAATACAATTCTTTGTTCTATCTCTCGTGTTTCCTTCTTTTCTCATGTCTTCTGCAAACTATGTATGCCCTTTCTAGATAGATCTTATTTGTTCAGGTTCATCCACATTTACATGAGGAAGGATTGAACGATATGAAAATATGGATCGTTGAGAACCAAGATGGTCCAACTGAGCTACCTTGCACCCCATAATGGGAAAGGCGAATTGATTATGCTTCCCTTGATCACTTCCAATAAGTTGGAGAGAGGGAGAAAAAGGAAACAAAGAGCTCATTTTCCATCCATTCATAACCCCATAAGGATACACACATCTTGATGAAAAAAGGACATCTACCTCCCATTCAATATCTTGGAAAGACCAAGACAGAAGAGCATCTCTTTGAATAAATGCAACAAAACATGAACAAAAGACAAGACAATGTTCAAGAAGTTACCGACATAACAATAGACTTAATGGAGGAGCATCTCATCTGAATGACCACTTGAATCAAACTATGATCTAATATTTCATGGACAACATAACAAGGGACATGAAAACTATTTCCAACAACTCAGTCTCACATGCATCCTCCCTAGAAGAACTCTTGTATCATAGGGTTATATCAATCAAATGACAACATGAATTTTGGGAAGCTGACGTGAGAGATGAAGACAAGTAAATGAGAAAAAATGTCATATTCAATTTTTTCCACAACTACCTTTTATTTTTTATTTTTTCCAACCATCATAAACTTCGTCCTATTCTAACACTTGTCAACAACATTTGAGAGGGGAAGCTAAAGAGACTTGTAATTGCTTCCTGCAGAATCCAAGAAGACATTACAGGCATTTACCCAAATTGATATAAATAAAATAAGAGGCCCATTTTGAAGGGTCCCTTGAAGCATTGTATATTCAGAAACAACTTTCAAAATTAATACTGAGACGCCCTCAGGGATGTTTTGTTAGAGATAATAACTCTTGTGGATGCTAGCTTGTTGTAAATTATTTTCAACAAACTTTTATGTTGTTTGCATGTGTTGTAAGAATGCTCCTTTTCTTGTAGACTATTCTTATGCAGATTGAAATATTTGTTTCAGTTTAACTTCCTATGTGTTACCTTTGTCCTGATATGATGAGTAGTTTATGTTTGTGATTTCATGACTTAGACTAATTTGGTTATGTTATGTGTATGCATGTGTTGTATGACCTTGTTTCTTCTTAAAAACTACCTAGAAGAAGTCATTTTTAGGGATTAGTTTCATTTATAGCTTCTCATTGGTTACTATAGTCGTTCCTAACTAGGATATGATAGGTTAGATTTTATTTCTGCACTTACTTAGTTTCCATCTTCATTTCCCGTTCCACTCATAACCATCCAATCACCCCCCAAAACCAATAATTTTATGATCCAGATTAATTTCGTCATGAAATGAGAGAGGAGATATAACACATAAATACAAAGAAATAATGCAAGAGAGCCAATAATATAACACATATATATCATATAAAAAGAGGCACATATATACAATAATACACAATTTCTATTAATGAGTGAAATGTACAAAATTATAGAAATATAGAGTGAAAGACCCTCTAGAATGGTGGCATATTCTCTCCGAGAAAAGATGTGATGGATACTCGCATTCAAAATAACATGAATACAATGAGACTCTAAAGACATTTTAATATAAATAAAATACAAAACCGTAACCCCAGAAGATGAAAATCTGATAGTTTTGTGGACCTCATTTTGGGTAGTTTGGTGTATCAATTTCCTATGGGCATAACTTTGTCATACAAACTTTGTTTGGGGCAAACACTATATCGTTGGAAAAGTATAATTGAGGAGATTCATTTTTGGGGCTCAATCGAAGCATGCGTCTATAATTGAGGTGCTCAATCCCCAAAAAAAATCATTTAGGCACTCAAAATGACCCCAAAAGTTTAGGAACTGAAAACCTGCTAAAAATAGTAAGTTGCCAGAAGACTATTTTGTGCCAGTTGGAATAGGTGGGTGGCCACCAATATCCACCTAGATCATTTTAGCTGGGATAGAATCTAGATGGGTCTCTTAAACCAAACAGTACACAGTCTAATTGGGATTGTGCATCAGGGAGTACCCCTTACTGTTGAAGGGAAATCATGCCACCTCAACAAGATCATGGCTTCATAAGTGTGATAATATTGAGGAACATGGCTTCATAAGTGTGATAATATTGATGATGATGGCTTCACAAGAGTATCTGAAAATTGTTTCAATTGGGTTTAGCCTGGGTGGTTGGGAGGAATGATTGTTATCCTCCCCACCTAGGTTCAATTTCCATAAGTGAGATGTTGATTTGATAATGAGTATATTGTTGTAATGGCTTCAATCCTTGTTGTTGATTGACTTTGTATCCCAAATTTTACTCTTGACCTCAGTAAGAATATTTCAATTGTAACTATAGTGTTGATAAAAGGGTAAATGGAGGGTGGAAATATTATTATGGATTTGAAAGAAGTATAGATTATCATACATTTGGTTGTTGGATATGAAAAAAATCCTCTTTGATACTCTCATAACCCCAATTACTTTATACTTATGTGAATTTTGGGGAGAAATATTATTAGAGAATCTTGGATAAAGTTAGAGAAAATACAAAAGAATTTTATAAATTATAATCTCAATATTAAAGGCAGTACACCCTATCCTATCCTCCTTATCAAAGAGATCCTTTTAGTTATTGAGTGAAGATCTATGATTAGGTAATTAGTGTACAAGAACAAGATAACCAACATGTATTATAAGAGGATCCTCAAAAAAAAATCAAACTCTATCCAAAACCACCAATGGCTCATGTGGGGATGCCATCAAGACTCTAATTATTTTCTAAATCATTGGGGAATATTGGAAGACGTCATTTTTTAGAGCATCGATAATATTAAAAATATTATTACATATAAACATAAATAGAATATGTGGTGCAATAAAGAATTAGAAGATAAAAGAAATATAATACACTACATGGAAGTGTCTCTTGGTTTACATCAAAGAAGAATATATGAGTTGGATAGCTTGCAAGGAGAGCTTAGGAATCTTAAGTCACCAACTTTTGATGGTGAAAAAAAGAGTGGGGATGATGCTAAAACTTTTTTTCTTGTAATAAAAAAATATTTTATGTTTCATAGCTACTCATCTAACCTAGAATATAGGATTTCCCTATACCATTTTCATGAAAAATATTCTATGTGGTGGTATTAGTTGAGGCAAGTCCAGAACATTGATGAGAAAATGATTTCTTGGAAGTAGTTCAAGAAATATTTTTGGCAGGAGTATCTTTTAGAGCACTACGATGACACGAAGATGCAAGAATTGTTTGAATTCAAGTAAGGGAGAATGAACATGGAAGAATATGAAAATAAGTTCTTAGAGTTGCTAAGGTATGTGGATTTTATCAAAGAGGATAAGGTGAAAATACCAAGGTTTCTAGGTGGGCTCCCATCCTTTTACAAAGACAAAATTTAATTTGATGAACCTAGAACTTTGGAAGAGATCATTAGAAATTACAAGTGCCCGTATGAGCAAGAAAAAGGAAGAGATACTTTTCAGAAGTTTTGTAAGGATAAGAAGAAGGATAAATCATATCAGAGAAGGAAGGAATTCAAACCTCCTTTCAATATAAATAGTCGTAATACATATCTTCAAAATCAACCTTCCAAAACTGAATCTAAGATGAAATATTCCTTTGGGAAAAGGGGAAGGGTACCAATAAAATGTTGGGGATGTAAAGAATATCACATATACACATATTTCCCTCACAGAGAAGATAACATGAGGACTTTTAACAATATTCAATATGCTACTATAGTGGAATACATGGACATAAATATTTCAAGGATATGTGTGGTCCTAGAAGATCGACAAGTAGAGCATTAGATTCATATGATTGAGGTGGACATAAATATTATAAATAATCATATTTCTATTGTATTTGATTAAGGAGAAATCCATAATTACATTGATACTAAATAAGTAGATAGATTTCATTTGAAAAAAAGTAAGCTTTAAATATCATTGTTGGTTTAGATAGACACTAGAACCAAAAGAAGGATCAATGAGGTTATCATAGGTTTTCTAGTAGATTTGAATGGAGTGAATACAAATGTCTATATGAATAGCATACCATTAGGATCTTATGATATCCTAATTATAATGGTTTGGTTGGAAAAACATCATATTGTCATAGATTGTAATAAAACAAAATTTAGATGTATTAATGAAAAACGAAATGAGAGCATTGTGAAAGGTATTCCAAGGCCCATTTCTATAAGAGATATTTTAGACTTACAAATGAAGACATATTTGAGGAAAGGATGTCAATTTTATGCAACTCATGTGGAATACCCACACCACATGAAAGGGCCAAGTCATGAAGATTTCTTAGTATTTCAAGAGTTTGAGGATGTATTCAAAGAAATACCAATATTTCCACCAAAGAGGGATACATATTTATCTATTGATTTAGTACCTGAAGGTTCCCCAATATTAAATAATACTTATAGAATGAGCATAGGGAAATTAAACAAATTAAAAATGTAACTAGAAGAATTGTTGAAGAAAGGGTACATTCGTCCAAGTATTTCACCTTGGGGAGAACCAATACATTTTGTGAAAAATAAGGATGGAATGTTGAGGATTTGTATTGAGTTTAGATAGATGATTAAGGACATTATGAAGAAAAAATACCCTATACCTAGAATTGATGACATCTTTCATCAACTAAGAGGAGCAAATGTATTTTAAAAGAGATATTTGAGGTCAGAATATCAACATTTGAGAATTAAGGAACAATACATTAGTAAGACAACTTTTAGAACTAGGTATGATATTTATGAATTTGTAGTGGTGCAGTTTGGATTGACGAATGCACCTGTTATCTTTATGTGCTTAATGAATGGAATATTAAAAAACTATTTGGATACTTTTTTCATTGTGTTCTTGGATGACATACATATATGTTCTAGGTGAAAGGAAGAACAAGAAGAACACTTGAGATTTGTATTACAAATGCTAAGAGAGAATTAGTTGTATGCCAAGTAGAGAAAGTTGTCTTTTCACAAAGATTAGATCCATTAATTGGTGAACATAATTTCATAGGATGTAATAGCAGTCGATCGAGAGAAGATAAAATCCATTAGAGTATAGTTAGCACCAAAGAATTATTCATAAGTTAAATATTTTATGGGATTATACGGATACTATAGGATGTTTATAGCAAGTTTCTCTAAGACCTCCCATCACATCACTTCTTTACAAAAGAAGGGAACTAATTTTGAATGAAAAATAGAGTGTGAAGAAAGTTTTCATTTATTGAAAGAGTTACTTACTATACATCTATTTTGAATATTGTAGATTCAAATGAAAATTTTGTGGTATGCACATATGCATGCAAAGAAGGACTTCGTGGAGTCCTCACTCATAATAGAAATTTCATCGATTATGAGTCCAAAAATATTAAATAACATTCATGGAATTATGCCACACATGAATTGGAACTTGTTTCCATAGATCATTCATTGAATATATTGGGAAATTACTTAATTAGGAATAAATTTGAATTGAGGATATACCACAATGTTCTTAAATATGTATTTGAACAACCAATGTTAAATTCTAGGAAAAGAATATGGATAGAATTTTTAATTGAGTACAACTTTGAAATCAATCATATCAAAGTAAAATAAAATAAAGTTCTTGATGCATTCAAGAGAAGGGTACATATCATGCATGCTACAACCATTAGTATGCATGAATTAGATTTAAAGAGTATAAATTTAGATTCTACAATTATAGACCAACATTACCTATAGGTAAAAGAAATCTTACATTAGGTAAAATAGAAATTTAAAGAGTATCAATTAAAATAAAATGGAATACTTATGAATACTAAAATAGTTAATGTTCTTAATTCCAAATAAATAATGAATTTAGTGTTTAAATAAATGCATAATGTTCCATATGATGGACATCCTCATTACTAGAAAACAATTGCAACTATAATAGGCCAATACCTTTGTCCAAGAACGAATAAGGATGTCGTTGATTGCATTCCCAGGTGCATGGAATGTCAAAGAAAGAAGAGCAGGCATAGACACCTAGTAATTTTCCTACAACCTTTTCCAATTCGATATTGAAAATGGGAAGTGGTAACCTTTGATTTTATTAGTAAATTTTGTAAGACAAAAGGAAACATGATTCAATAATGGTAGTGATCGATAAATTAGAAAAATATTGTCATTTTATTATACTAAAATTAAGTCATAAGAAAACTAATATTGCATAAATTTTCATGAAGGAAATTCATAGGTTGCATGGAGTACCTAAAGAAATTGTTGTAGATAGAGATTCAAAGTTTACTTTAAAATTTTGAAGAGGATTGTTTAAGGGATTTGGTACAAATCTAAAGTTTATCAAATCATACTACCCACAGTAAAATCGGAAAACAAAAAGGGTCAACCAAGTCATTGAAGTGTTGTTATAAATTTGTGTGATGGGAAAGCCATCTAAGTGGGGAGATTATTTGCATTTGATTGAATTTTCCTACAAAAGTGGGTATGAAGCTTCGTCAAAGATGATTCCATTTGAATTTCCATATGAAAGAAAATACAACACCTTAGTGTGTTGGGATAACCTAGTAGACATAGTAGTACTTGGGCCAAAATTGTGCAAGGAGATGGAATATAAGATGGTTAAAAATAAGTAGAATTTAAAAGAAGAACAAGATAGGAAAAAGACTTATGCAAATAAGAGTAGGAAAAATAGAGGATTTAAAGTGGGGGAGTATGTATTTTTGAAAGAGAATCCCAAGAAAATCTTACTAAATATGGGAAGACTTACCAACCTAGAAACTAGATTTTGCCATTTGAAGTATTGGATAGAATAGGACCAATTTCATACATGTTTTCATTTCTTGATTCCATGAATGTACATAATTTATTTCATGTATCTTTGATGAAAAAGTATTTCCATCATACTAACCATTACACTGATTGGTCTTTGATTCAGCTGGAGCTATGATGCAGAAGCATTGCTGTCAATGTGCAAGTGGAGGACAACTCAGTGCCCTAGCATGCATTTTGAAGTTATTTTGAATTTTAAGGATGGTGTGTCACATAAATATCTCGAAAATATTGTAATTAAAAGAGTCCTTAAATGATAAGAGGTTGAATTGTCATGTGAGATCGATGGAGATTGTATTTTATTTAATGTAGATAATAGTAGTGCACATATGAAGAATTCACTCTTATGTGTCTGTACCCATCCTTTATTGTAATAAGACTTCATGGTTGAAATATTTTACTTTGATAGGATAGCACTAAGGTAGTTGGAGGGAAAGGCTCTATGAGCCCTTTTTGTAGAAATATATGTATTGTATGCCCAAATGAGGTTGCTGCTGAAGATTATTGAAGTTGTATGATCCCATGTGCATACCATTTGAATGAATATAACAGAGAAGGTTTGATCCAAAATGATTTGTATTGTTGTTATTGTGTCTATCTGAATGAATGGTGGGGTTTCTGTTTGATTTAATTCTCTATTATTACTTATTATTATGTTATGAATGAATTACATGGTTGAATGTATGAATATATGAGGATTATATAAGTTTCAATTTCTTCTCTTCTAAGAAATCAGGCATGGAGTGCATAGTGTCCACAAGGCGTGCATTGATAGAGTCTGTTTTGACTCAGAAGCTCAGAAGAGATAACCTGAAGCTTTATTTGCAAAATAGTGTAGAGGACCACACAAGGTGTGTGTAGGGAGAAACACACTCAATGTCATATTGTTCAAGAGGAACAATTGACTCAAGTAAGAATTGTTGCAAGGAGTGCACAGTCGCCCACAAAGGGGTTACGTTGAAATAAGCCTGTTGCAAGGTGTGCACAGGGTCGACATTTGGCTAAGTGTCAAAGAAGTCATATTGAGAGGTGCAAGGAGTGTGTGAGAAGAAACACCCGGAGAAGCTTAAATTTTTTGAGAGGGAACAAGATCAGAAGAGGTAGAGGATGGAAATTCTTCAGTAGAGAGGATCCCACTGGAAATTTTCCAACCAATGAGCAAGATCCATTTGGAGGAATCAGGATCTTTCCAGATTGTGAGAGGAGGCATTTTAACCATTGATCGAGGTGAGAACGTGGTGCTCAATCCGTATTTTCGATTACAAATTCCTTCGATGAAAAAGTTGTTTGGAACACTCAGAACTCCGGAATCCAGAGTCCTAGTGTGAATCACAGTCATTGGTTGTTGGAGAAGCGCAGTCCATAGATTATGTCCAGTTCATTTCGTCGGTCCGAAGTTCAAAGGATTAATAATCAACTGCACTCGAAACAGGCGAAGCCTGAAGTCATGAAGGGTGAGAGATAGAGGTTATGTCCTGTGGACATAAGGAATAACAACCTAGAAATGGAGCTAGAACTTGCCACTCAATGTTAACAGTAGTGCAAGAGAAGGAGTGTGCAGGGGAATCAAGCCTGCGTTGGTAACCAAAGAGGTCCTGTGTGAATCAAATTCATGGTCTAGCAGATGCCTGAAGAGATAATTCGGCTCAGCCATTTGAATATCCTTGACTGGGAGGTCACGCATCCCTGAGGAGAGAAGGGGGGGGGTCTTCATCAAGTGGTATCAGAGCCAAAATTTTCTTTTTAAGATATGTGTGGAGAAATATTAGCACCATGCATCCTAGAAGATGTGCAGAGCGACCTATAGAAAATCCAGTTGTGGAAAGGTAGATGAGATAACTTTGTGCAAGATTAGATGCCATGGAGACAACACAAAGAATATCACATGATTCTAGAGACGTCAGTGATGAAGAGAGAGAAGAAGTGGAAGTTGAAGGAGTTGTAGGAGAAGATGATGCAAAAGAATGCTTGTTGAAAGGTGTTTTCAAATTGGGAGCCAAAGGAAAAATAGAAATCCCAATGTACGAAGGAAAATTATATGTTGAAGAATTGTTGGACTTGATAAGAGAAATGGAAAAATAATTTGACTATGAAGAATTTGATGATGAAAAGAAAGTAAAACATGTTTCACCATATAGAAGGAACATGCAACACTGTGGTGAGATGAATTGTAGGCTGATAATAGAAGCAAAGGAAAACATAAAATTAAAAGTTGGGACAAAATGGTAGCCAATATGAAGGCTAAATTCATACCCAAAGACTATTAGATAAACCTGTTCAGGAGGTTACAAAACCTGAGACAGAAAGGATTGACAGTAAAATAATACATAAAAGAATTTTATAAGTTGAACATCAGGGCTAGATAGAGTGAAAAAGATGATGAAAAGGTTCGCAGGTATATTGATGGCCTCAGATATGAAATCTAGGATGAAATCATCATGATAACAATTAGGATAGTGGAAGATGCTTATCAGATTTCACTGAAAGCAAAGGATAAATTGGCAAGAAAAAAAATTCAAAGAAATAGAGGGAGAATTCTAAACAAAGGTAAGGGAATTGTCCATGACAAGGCACAAAAGCCCAAGGTTGAGACTGTAAAACCACATAGTCACTTAGAAAGAGGAGGAAGTTCTCGAGGGAGACAGTATGGTGGAAGGAATACTTTTCCTCGATGAGGAGGAAGAGGTAGAGGAGGAGAGGTGAAGTGTTATGCATGTGGAAAAACATGACACATGTCTTGGGAATGCCCGGAGAGAAACAAAGAAGGAGGAGATGAGGATCACATTTCAGAAGCGTAGAGGTGGAATGTTGAGGCAGAAGGTGTAGAAGATGGGAGATCCTTGATGATGAAGAAGTTCTCTTGAAGCCAGAGCCAGAAGTGGAAAAATGAGTGCAAAGGAACAATTTGTTTCGAACTTCTTTCAAGACCAAATACAAGATATGCAAGGTGATAATTTATAGTGGGAGCACTGATAATTTGGTATCCACATAAATGGTGGAGAATTTGGAGCTAGAGACAACTGCACATTTGAATCTGTATAGATTTTCATGGCTGTAGAAAGAACACTAGGTAATGGTAACTAAACAATGCCAAGTTGAAATCAAGATAGGTGGATATAGAGATTAGATTTTGTGTGATGTGATTCCCATGGATGTATGTCATGTCTTGTTAGGGAGACCATGGCAGTTTGACAAAAATTTCATTCATGATGTGAGGAAAAATACTTAAACCCTGGATAAAAATGGTAGAACACATATGCTACTACCAATATAGGATAAGAAGGTGAGGGAAGAAGCCAACACAAGTATACTTCTCATGAGTGGGAAGGAACTCCTAAGTGAAGTCAAGAAGGGACATGAGATGCAATTTGCTATGGTGAGGAATCCCATAGTCATCCTTACAATTACTTCTATGGATGATATTCCTGAAGAAATTCAGGAGTTGTTAGAAAATATTACTTACATAGTAGTGGACGAGTTACCTCGCTCATTTCCACCCACCAAGAGTATCAAAAATCACATTGATCTCATACCAGGAGAGGGTTTACTGAACAAAGCAATGTATAAATTGACACATCAAGAGAATGAGGAGGTAAATAAATAAGTATAGGATTTGACTGACAAGGGTTTAGTCAGAGAAAGATTGAATCCATGCGTAGTACCAACTGTGTTGAGTCTAAAAAAGGATGGAGGATGGAGAATGTGTACAAAATCAAGAGCAATAAACAAAATCACCATCAGGTACAAATTTCCTTTGCCTAGGATGGATGACTTAATAGATTGTTTGAGAGGAGCAAATTATTTTTAAAAAATAGACCTGAAAAGTGGATATTACCATATAAGGATGAGAGAAGGTGATGAGTGGAAAACAACCTTCAAAACCAATGAATGGTTGTATGAGTGGCTTGTTATGCCATTTGGCTTGGGAAATTCCTGAAGTACTTTTATGAAGTTGATGAATGAGGTATTAAAAGATTTATTGGTAAGTTTGTGATTGTATATATGTATGATATATTAGTAAGTAAAATTGAGGAAGAGAATTCAAGGCACTTAACATTATTAATGAGAAGATTACAGTAGGAGAAGCTACTGATAAATATGAAGAAATCCTCTTTTATGAAGACAAAACTCATTTACTTGGGTTTTGTAATATCTTCAAATGAATTGAAGATGGATCCAGAGAAGGTGAGAGAAATCAGAGAATGTCCATCATCAAGGAGCATATTGGAGGTGAGAATCTTCCATGGATTAACAAGTTTCTATTGAAAGCTCATTAGAAATTTCAGTGGTATTTGTACACCAATATTAGATATGGTGAAGAAGAGACACAAGTATTTTAAGTGGAAAAAATAAGCTGAGAAATGTTTCAGGGTATTAAAGGAGAAGATAACAAGACAATTGATTTTGGTCTTTCCAGATTTTAGGAATACATTTCAAGTACAATGTGATGCAAGTGGAGTAGAAATTGGAGTAGTCTTGAGCCAAGATAATATGCATGTTGCATATTTCAGTGAGAAACTGAATGACACGAACAGTAAGTACTCCACATATGATAAAGAATTTTATGCAGTAATTTAAGCCTTAAATAAATGGAGGCACTACCTTGTTCCAAAAGAATTTGTTTTGTACAATGATAATCAAGCTTTACAATTCATAACCAGGCAAGAGAAGTTAAATCAAAGACATGCCAAGTGGATAGAGTTTATGAAAAAAATCACTTTTTCATTAAACATATTTCTGGTAATGCTAACAAAGTTGTTGATGCATTAAGGAGGATATTTTTTATTCTGCAGGAATTTTGAGTGAAACATTTAGGGTTCGAACACCTTAAGGAAATGTATTGTGATGTGAAAATCCTGTGCTTAGAGACAAAAGTCAGTGGACAGAGTATTTGATTCAATATGGATTGTTGTTTGAAGGTAGCCAATTGTGCATACCAAAGTGCTCAATGAGACATAATCTTTTGAAGGAAAAGCATAATGGAGGTCTAGCAGGACATTTTGGCCATGACAAGACATTTTCATAGTTGAACAACTCATACTATTGGCCAGTTATGAGGGAATAAGTGAAGAAATTTGTAAACAAATGTAATATTTTCAAGTATACAAAAGGAAAGAGATAGAAAACTGAGTTATATAAACCGTTGCCTATTCCAGACAGGCCTTGGGATGCAATAAGCATGGATTTGGTGTTGGGATTTCCAAGAATACAAAGGGGAAGCAATTCCATATTCGTTATAGTTGGTAGATTCTCAAATATGACACACTTTATCCCATGCTAGAAGAATAATGATGCAACACACGTTACAAATCTTTTTTTCAAGGAAGTTGTGAGGCTTCATGGGTTTCCCAAGAGTATTGTCTCACATAGAGACACTAAATTTGTTGGTCATTTTTGGAGGAAATTGTGGAAGAAACTAGGGATGAAAATGTCCTTAAGTTCAACATATCACCCTCAAACAGATGGACATACTAAGGTGGTAAATAAAATTTTAGGAAATTTGCTGAGGAGTTTGGTCGCTGAACATCATAGCTAGTGGGATCAGATTCTGTCACAAGAAGAGTTTGCATACAATGACTCACCAAACATGAGTACAGGAAAGAGTCCATTCCAAGTAATATATGGAATGAAGACAAGAGGAGTATCATAGTTGAAATATTTGGAGCAAAGTGAATTCATAAGCATTGGAGCAGAAGACTTCGCTACAAAAATGCAGAAGCTTCATAATCAGATCAAAGAGTAGTTGCAAAACAACAACAGAGAATATAAATGCAAAGTTGATCAACATATGAGATAACTTCAATTTGAAGCAGGAGATCAATTTCTGGCACATATCAGGAAGGAAAGGTTCGCAAGTAGAACATATAACAAACTGAAATTGAAAAAGATAGGACCATGCAAGATCCTAAGGAAATTTGATGCCAATGCTTACGAGATAGAGCTGCCAGAGGATGTGGGTATATCACACATATGCAACATTTCAAACCTGTACCCTTATAGGGAAGATGAAACCAAAGGATAATAATATCAAAAAGAGATCCAGTGGGAGAAACAAATTCCTATAGCATAAAATATGCACTTGGAGGAGATCATAGATCGGAGGATTGGTAAGAAGACCAGGATGAAGAATTATTTTGAGTATTTCGTAAAGTGTAAAGGAAACCCAATAGAAGATCCCATTTGGGTAAATGAAGAAGATATTCATAAACATGGAAAGTCAATGCAAAATCTCATGGACAAGAGTCCATGAATTTTTTCCCAGAGGAGTATGATGCAGGAGCATTGTCATCAACGTGCAGGTGGAGGACAAATCAACACCCTAGCGCACATTTTGAGGTGATTTTGAATTCTGAGGATGGCATGTCACATTAATATCTCAAAAATATTATAATTAAAGGAATCCTTAAATGATAATAGGTTGAACCATCACGTGAGATCGATGGAGATTG
Organism: Picea abies; assembly: GCA_900067695.1. Lineage (NCBI taxonomy): Eukaryota > Viridiplantae > Streptophyta > Pinopsida > Pinales > Pinaceae > Picea > Picea abies. The sequence goes on from CBVK0101059239.1 coordinate 26,723, forward strand.
TATTTTATTTAATGCAGATAATAGTAGTACATATTTGAAGCATTCACTCTTATCTTTATATACCCATCCTTTATTGTAATAAGACTTAGTGGTTGAAATATTTTACTTTCATAGGATAGCACTAAGGTAGTCATAGGGAAAAGCTCTATGAGCCCTTTTTGTATAAATATATGTATTGTGTGCCAAAATGAGGTTGTTGTTGAATATTATTGAAGTTGTATCAACCCATGTACATACCATTTGAATGAATATAACAAAGAAGCGTTGATCCAAAATGATTGGTATTGTTGTTACTGTGTCTATCTGAATGAATGGTAGGCTTACTGTTTAATTGCATTCTCTATTATGACTTGTTCTTATGTTATGAATGAATTACATGGTTGAATGTATGAATCTGTGAGGATTAGATAAGTTTCAATTGTTTCTCTTCTAAGAGATCATGCAAGGAGTGCATAGTGTCCGCAAGGCGTGTGTTGAAAGAGTCTATTTTTACTCAGAAGCTCAGAAGAGATAACGTGAAGCTTTATTTGCAAAAGAGTACATAGGATCATGCAAGGTGTGTGTAAGAAGAAACACAATCAACGTCATAATGTTCGAGAGGAAAAATTGAGTCTTGTAAGAAATGTTGCAAGGATTTCACATTCGCCCACAAAGGGGTTAAGTTGAAAGAAACTCATTGCAAGGTGTGCACAAGTTCGACATTTGGATAAGTGTCAAAGAAGTCATATTGAGAGGTGCAAGGAGTGTGTGTGAAGAAACAACCAGAGAAGATTAAATGTTTTGAGGGGGAACAAGCTCAGAAGAGGTAGCGGATGGAAATTCTTTAGTAGGGAGGAGCCCACTGAAAATTCCCCAACCAACAAGCAAGATCCATTTAGAAGAATCAGGACCTTTCTAGACTATTAGAGGATAAATTTTAACCATTGATTGAGGTGAGCATGTGACACTCAATCCGTAGCTCTAGTTACAAATCCATTTGGGGAAAAAGGTGTTTGGAACACTCATAAATCCCAAAGTCAGAGTCTTGAAGTGAATCACATTCATTGGTTGTTGGAGAAATGCAGGCCGTATATTTTATCTGGGTCATTTCGTCAGTCCAAAGTTGGGAGGATTAAGAATCAACTGCAATCAAAACAATTAAATCCAGAAGTCACAAAGGGGGTGAGATGGAGTTTATAGCCCATGGACATAAGGAAGAAGGGCCTAGCAGTGGAGGTAGCCCTTGCCACTCAGAGTTACTAGTAGCGCAAGAGAAGGCGTGTGCGGGGAAATCAAGCCCGTGTTGGTAACCAAAGAGGGAGTGTGTGAATCAAATTCATGGTCTAAAAGAGCCTCGAAGAGATGATTCAGCTCAGTCATTTGAAGATGCTTGACCAGGAGGTCATGCAGCCATGAGGAGAGAAGGGGGGATCTGCATCAAGATAGAAGGATACTTTTGGGTACAACAAGTGCATATAATAGACAAAAAGGTCATGATGCTCCAGAAAAAATGCATAGGATAGGTAAATCTCAATGGAAATTATATATCCCTAAAAAAACAACATGGGAATTGAAAGATAGAATTCATGTGTCATAGCCACAATTGTTTTTCTAATTTTAATAAAAATTTTGTATATATGTACACCTATATGTTGATATTTTTTGACTTGAAAACTCGCCACTAGTTATCTAGCCTACAAATGGTCGAAAGGCATACTAAAATTATTATGATAATTATAATTAGTAGTTGGGACCCCCCTAGAAGAGAAAATAAATGGATATTTATTTTCAATCATTCCTAATATGAAAACAAATACATGAAAAAGTTCAGAAGGTAATCTACATTTGTGATATGCATAATGATATTTTTCTTTCTCCATCTTGGTTATGACGCCTTCTTTAACTTGATTACATATAAAATATTGAGGCTAGGATCAAATTGTAAAAGAGTTCCTCATACTCCATCCATATATTCTCTTAGAGTGTCATTTCATTCTAGTTATGGCATTACGACATTTATGTGTCATGACCATAAGGAAGGAAATGATAAATGTTTTTTATATTCTCCTAAGTTTTGTATCATTACATGACAAGAAATAAAAGGTATATATTACAAATAACAATGGATACATGGAAATAAATACATATTATATGTTATGTGATAAAACGTTATGTCGATATTCTCGTTACAAGGTTTTGTTATGTTGTAAATCTCAAGCATCAAATTCATATAGCATATGGTATACATATACAAGCATTCGGTCAATGCTATGAAGTGTGGTTTAGGCTCCTATTCAAGATTTGGTTGTATTATAACCACCTTACTATGTATTATACCCATTTTTTTAAAGTTTTCATTATGTTGGGGAAAGGTTACAACCTAAACCTTGTAAGGAATCTCAACCATGGTGGTTTGATAACTGTTTTGGCAAGTATTTAAGTACTTGGTTACAGGTATGAAAACACCAACTCATTTATAGATGAAATATTTGGTTTCTTTCAATTGTAATTTACGATGGATTTGTTTGTATTGGTTTTGAGTGTGTTTTCTTCCTCCATTCTGTTGAAATATTTTGAAATAAGGATTTGTATCATCCATATATTCACTTTCCATTGATTTCTACTGCGACTCTACTGATGGATTCTTTCATTATGTGACCGTGCTGTGCCGAACCCCTGGTGTCTGTCTCTGCCTACAGCCATTAGTTGCCCACCTCCGGTCCGGGGGC
>CBVK0101059265.1:0-15387 GCA_900067695.1 Picea abies
ATCATTTCTTGATGAATATTTCTTCTTAGTGTTATCTACTTCATTCTTCTGTTCATCATTATATATCCCTTTTGTCTGGTAGGAAGCTTGATTGCCTTTGATCTGTAGAATGTTATGACTCCATGCCCAATGGAATATCTCTGCAAACAATCTGTTGCTCTCTTTCTTGTTCTTTCTTGCTAATCCACCAACCATAAAATTGATTTAATTATTCAAATTCTGATGGGTATTAGGCTTACACCTACAACAGTCTAGGTGCGACTTCTAGTCCTAACAGATGCCTAGAAGCTTCCTTTAGGGAATAAGGTCTAGGTTTCCTCCCATGACCATGTCTAAATCCCTAAAACCCATACATGTGCTAAAAAATGCTAATGTAACTCATATACCTAGCTAGAGGCAAATGATTATCTTGAGAGGTCATTTGTAGTGGTTCAAGGTGTCATTCTTGGCCCCAAATGTCTAGAAGCTTTCTTTAGGACCAAAGGCTTAGGTTTCTTCCCCTAACCATATCCAAGGTCCATAGAACCATACTTAATGTTCATAACTTCATAATGTTAACTATCATCATCCAAAGACCAAACATACTTTGGAAATGTTCTTTGTTGTGGTTCAATGTGTACTTGTTGGCCCTAGATGCCTAGAAGCTTCCTTTAGGACCCAAGGTCTAGGTTTCTCTCTAGATCATGTCCACAGACACTAGACTAATACCTAGTGCACAATATCTCATAATGATGTTCATATCTCAAATTGAAGGCTAAAGATCCCCTTTAGTGGTCATCTATGATGGTTTTAGGTGTCATTCATGACCCTTGAGCCCTAAAATATGCTTAAAACCTTGAAAGGTTGGGTGTGGTGGTTTAAGGCTTTGTGTTTGGCTTTGAATGTCTAAAAGCTATCTTTATGGGTTATGGCTTGATTTTTCTCCCTCAAACATATCAAGGCTTTAAGACCCATACCTAATTCTCAAAACCTTATGAAGAAACTAATATCTTTTATCAAAGGCCAAGGATACCCTCGACACATCATGTGCGTTGCTTCAAGGCATTGTTCTTGGCTTTGGATGCCTCAAATATTCCTTTAGGGCTAAAGGCATAAACTTCTTTCTTATATTGTTTCCAAGGCCCTCAGACACATACCTACTACTCAGAACCACTTAATGGCATCGACATACCCAATCATAGGCCAATGATACCCTCAAAAGGCCATGTGTATTTGTTCAAGGCATCCTTCTTGGCCTTAGATGGCTAGAAGTTTCCTTTAGGGACTAAGGTTCATGTTTCCTCCCCTGACCATGTCCAGGGCCTTGAGACCCATAACTATTTCTCAAAACTACTAAGTCCCCCTATAAACCTATTTAGAGACAAAGGATTCCCTTGAGAGGTAATTTGTGATGGTTCAAGGTATCTTTCTTGGCCTTAAAAGCCTAGAAACTTCATTTAGGGCCTAAATATTGGGTTTGTTCTCTTGAACATATCCAAGGTCTAGAGATTCATACTTAATGTTCAAAACCTTATAATGTTGATTATCCCCATTCAAAGACCAAAGATACCCTAGAAATATCCTTTATGGTGGTTCAATGTGTTATTCTTGGCCCTAGATGCCTAAAAGCTTCATTTAAGAACTAATGCCCGGGTTTCCTCCCTCAATCATGTCGAAGGACCCAAGACCCATACCTAGTGCTCAAAATATCCTAATGATGCCCATATCCCCACTTAAAAAAGAAAAATATTCTCTCGCAAGGTCACATATGGTAGTTTAAGGTATCATTCATGAACCTTGAGCCCTAGAAGTTTCCTCTATAACTTAATGTCAAGTTTTCTCCATTGACCATGTTTAATTCTGATCCGGATTATTTTCGGCACGAAATGCGAGCGGAGATATAACACAGAAATATTCAGAGATATTGCAAGAGAGACAACAGCCATTTGGAAAAGGTGGGTGGCCACCGATATCCACCTGGATCAAATTCCTAGACACTCATACATAATGCTTAAAAACTCCTAATAGTATCCATATCCCCACTTGATGACCAAGGATATCCTCAAGACATCATGTGTGGTTGTTTGAGGTAACATTCTTGACCCTATATGCCTAAAAGATTTCTTTAGGGCCTAAGGCTAGGGTTTCCTCCCTCGACCATGTTCAATGCATTGAGACCCAACTCTAGTGTTAAAAACATTCCAATAGATCCCATATCCTATCTTAAAGGCCAAATATCCCATGGAAAGGTCCTATATGGTGGTTCAAGTCCTCTTTCATGTTCCTTCAGCCTTGGAAGCTATCTTTAGGAATTGAGGCTTGATTTTCCTGCCCCAACCATAATAAAGGCAATGAAACTCATACTTAGAGATCAAAATCTTCTAATGGTGCCCCTATCCTAACTAAGAGGGAGATGATACTCTCAAGATGTTAAGTGTGGTGTTTTGAGGTGTTGTTCTTGGATTTGGATTCCTAAAATCTTACTTTAGGTCCTAAGGCTTGATTTTCCTCCCTCAACCATGTCTTATGCTCCATGACTCATACTTGGTGCTTAAAAACTTCTAATGGTGTCCATATTGCAACTCAAAGAATAAAAAACCCACAGAGAGGTCATATGTGGTGGTTTTAGAACTCAAGGGAGACTATTGAGCCTTATATGCTATTTTTTAGGCCTAATGTGTAGTTTAATTGCCTAACCTTGGTCTAAGTCTTCATATTAACACTTATGTCTCCAAAAACCCAAATGGTGTTAATATGCCTAGTGAGAGGCAAAGAATACACATGGGAGGTCATGTGTGTGGGTTCGAGGTGTTGTTCTTATCCATGGATGCATGCAATCTTCCTCTAGAATGTTCCTCCCACCACCATGCTAAGGACCCCTTGACCCATATCTTATGATAAAAAATTGTAATGGTTCACATAACTCCACTTGGAGGCCAAATATCCTCTTTAGAGGTCATGTGTTTTTCTTAGGCCTTGATTCATATAATCTCCATTTATGTATCAAGACCTAGGTTTTCTCCCCTAACCATTTCTGAGACCCTGAGACCAATATGTGGTTCTAAAAACTTCCTATTATCGTCAATATCCCTATTGAGAGGGAAATGATATTCTTAAGAGGTCATGTTTGGTGGATTAAGCTGTCATTCTTGACCCTTGATGCTTAGACACTTCCTTTATGGTGTAAGGCCTAGGTTTCCTCTTTCAATGATATCTAGGGCCCAAATACTCATGTACCTAGTATAAAAAATCTCCTAGTTGCACCCATATCGCTACTCAAAGGAAATGATAACCTTGAGAGGTCTTGTATGGTGGTTCAAGGTGTTTTTCATAGCCATGTATTACAAAAATCTTACTTTAGGGTCCAATCACCATGTTTCCTTCCATGACCATGTTAAGGGCCTTGTGACTAACAACTAGTTCACAAAATATTCTAACACTACATGTATCCCTACTTGGAAGACAAGGATGCCCTCGGGATGTCTTATGTGGTAGTTTGAGTCATTGTTCTTCGCCCTATATGCTTAGAATATTCCTTTATGTCCTAAGTCTTGGGATTCCTCTGAAAACTATGTCCAAGTCCCTAAGAACCCAAGTTTCCTTACCTTACCATGTTAAAGACTCCAATACCCATACCTAATTCTCAAAAGGATATACATTGGGCACATTTCTTTAATTCAATTGATTGACAAATCCAAAATAATGCACATTTCTTTAATTCAATTTATTTTAGCGAGATTAAAAAATATAAATACATGTTCATACATACCCTACACATACCCTACCCCCTTTGGATTTGAACTTGTAACCTCCAAGGAGGAAACACATGTTCTTAACCATTAGGCTCATTATCCATGTCCATTTTTTTGAATGGCTCTTAGTCTCTGTTTTTCATGTTATTTTTGTATAGGCTACACAAATCCATTATCCATAAAAAAACTACACTCATATTTAGAGTCTCTATGTAGATTCTAAATATATAATTAAAAAAATATACATTCTTTATTATTTTTAATTTATTTTTGTCTTGACAATTATAGGAATCTTAAAACACATACATTTTAAATTCCTACTATACATTTAAACCTTACCTATTAAAAAAAAAAGTTATCCACAATGACCCTAAAAAAAAATGTTTTATTAGGTTAAAACCCTAATTGTTTTATTATGTTAAAACCCTAGTACCCTACACTAACTTTATATTAGTACTTTATTATGTTAAAACCCTATTACTCTACACTAAGGCTACAAGAGATAGAGATCTACAATCTTAGAAAACATATTGTTTTCTTATATGCACGTCCTCCTAATTTTATATCTATAATGACTTTCATTATATATATAATTAAAGCTTATATATATAATTTTTTAAAAGAAATTCCATCATTTAGATAATCTACACTAACTAGAAGATATGCATTATATTATGCATAAAAGATAACATATTAATAGAAAAACTTAAATTTTATAGTTATACAAATCAAAAGTTAATTCAACTTTCTACATTTCATTTTTACATCATATTCAAATTCATTGTGAAAATACCTTACATTGCCACTAAAGTTTCGTGAGAGACCATCATTAACTTACACTCAACCTAAAGTTTAAAAAAAAAATGAAAATAATTACATTTAAAAAAGTAAAATAAAAATAAAATAGTTACCTTTAATAACATGTCATAAGGATGGCAAGGGTTTCTTGAATGAATAGCCATAAACAAAAAAAATTAGAAGCTCAAAATATAATTAGATCTATACTAAAAATTATTTATGATTTAATTTATATATTAATTATATAATTCTCTATAATTGATTTTATCTAGTCCTGCAATCGAGTGTGCTATTCACGTTGCTTCGAATAAATTTCAACATAATACTAGGTTCATGTGAAAACGAACATGTGATCGAAATCGAACATTAAATAATGCATTAAAACATCTTTTAACAACATTAAAAAGGTGATTATTCGAAACCTCGTCTACGCATATGAATGAAAATTAAGTGCTTTGATATTATATGGAGGAAATTAAATAAAGTGGTGGGTTAAAACATCATTTAAGAACATTGAAAACCTGATTCTTCGAATCCTGTCTACGCATAAGAATGAAAACTAAGTGCTTGTAATATTATATGGAGGAAATAAGTTAAAGGCTATAAATGAAAACTAAGTGCTTGTAATATTATATGGAGGAAATAAGTTAAAGGCTATTAATGAAAACTAAGTGCTTGTAATATTATATGGAGGAAATAAGTTAAAGGCTTGTAATATTATAGGGAGGAAACAAGGGAGATAGCTGCATAGTAGTTAGTCCTTGCCATGGTGAATAATTGAAATCTTAAGCCATGGTGAATAATTGAAATCTTGAATAATTGAAATCTTTGTGAGAGTATATTAAAGTAAAATGAAGTGGTGAATAATTGAAATATGTCATGATGAATAATTGAAATCTTTGTAATAAGATATTAAGTAAAATGAAGTAATGGTTCTAAATATTTTTATGAATGATTAAATGGGATTAAACTTTATACTCACAAATTCTCTGGTTTCTTAATTTTTATTTTTATCATTTAAGGATAGGAAAGAAAAATAAGGTATGTTTTTATATGATAAAATCAATTTGAAAACTAATATTATACATAATTAACATATTTTTAATAAAAATATCAATACTATTAAAAGTAATAAGATAACAAGTTTAAAAAAATTAATATAATAATAAAATTAAAAATAACTAAAAATTAATTTAATATAAAGAATCATTAGTAAAGGATAGTACGTTACTATAGCCTTAAGTAGGGCAATCAATATCAGCCTGAACTATAGTAACGTACTTTCTTAAATTCAGAGTATAATCTAGACATAATTATGAGGCCATAGTAACGTACTTCAACCCGTAGGATGAAAACAACGGAGATTAGTAGGGTGTAAAAATTTGAGTAAAAGTGAAGAAAATAATTATTGATAGCTGAACTTATCTTTTTCCAAAGAAACCAGAGTATGGAATTTCCTTCCTCCAGGAAACATGTTATTCAAATTAATAATGATGTAATATTGACCTTGTAGAAGTTATTCAACGAACACACCGACATATAGAACAAAATAAGTGGTGTCTTTTACTTGTGCTGACCTCTGACCTCTACATCTGGATTGGGTTCAAACTTGTAGAAATTGACAAAGCAAAAAATGTGGAGGACTCTCCTTGATTTCCCGTTTAGTTGCCACGCAAAATAAAAGGGACCCACGAAAAAACCTCGAGCGCCAACGCAATGTACCTTACCGTGAGGACATAAATTCTTTGTTGTCTAGGCATATGGGAGGCCATGTGAAGGGAAAGACATGCTTCAATGTGGTTATTCTAAACTAATTGATAGCAGGCTGTCTGAATAAGGAGTAAATGGTTGGTTAATTTTACACTCCATTCTCAGTTAACCCTAACTTAGCTGGAGGTTCCAAAGTTAACATGATCTCGTTTAAAATCACTGGATCGAATGAGAGAAGAGACCTGTCATATGTTAAAACTTTGTTTAAATTACCATCGATTATTGAATACTTTAGGGATCTTGTAAGAGTTATAAATTGCTCTTGGCATGGAAATTCTAGGTCTTAAGACCTATGTTATGGCATTTCCTTTTGGATTGTTAATTTTTTTTGTTGACTAGAATAATCTGTTATAGATTAGTATATCCATTAAAGGAATGTTTCATGCTCTCGGGCTTTGGCTATCAAATTGTAAGGAACACTGCCGATTGCTATACCTGATTGCTCTACAGGACATAACATAATTTCCAATTCACCCGAAGGCAGTCCTGGTTCGTTAAGTGCGGGTTGGCCAGGAAGTGGTCGTGGCATATCTGTGTGTTGGGCACTCAGACCATGTTCTGTTCCATAATCTATTCGGCATGAGAGAAATAAAGAAAAAATAACACTTATCTTACCTTTTCAAGCGGGTCGACATCGATACAAGGAGGAGATCGCCCGACAGACGGGAATGGTTGGGAGAGAAATTCCTGGAAACCGAAGAAAAAATCATGCTATCCATGCTCAACCACAAGAGAATCCATCATCAAACTTGTTGAACATCCTTACCTAATTTATTCATTGACAAGTATATGTTAGCAACAATTCTTGTCTTGGACATAAGAGTATCTAGGTCTACAGGTTGCATGAGAAGCACCCAAGCGCAGCACAGAAAAATCCCAATTTCAGGCTTCAAATACAAACAGACGGGCGACTTTAAGTTTTTAGCGGCTAGGATCCATCTATAGAGAATATCGACGGTCATCGAGTTTCAGGGCCATGAAAGTTGCTCAGGGTTTTAACGTAGAGCAGAGGTCAGAGACAAAGCGCCCATATTCCATGAGCAAATCTGGGCCGTCCAACTAAGGGACAGGTGGCGCATGATTAAGCACCATTGGCGTTTCGGAAGTTGAGATTTCAAGGGTCAAGGGGTTGTTCCTCCACTTCATTTTGAAACCCTGAAACACGAAAGGTGAAAGCGCCTTAGTGTTGGGCCCACGGTCCTAGCACCATGGTCATATGGAAGGTAGGGACTAAAGCAGGAGGGCACGTGTCATCATCCCAACTATCCATTTGAAGGACACGTGGCACAAATCTGAGCAGCAGAGAGCCCTTTCGGGAAAATCTAAGTGAAAACACCGAAGCAATTAGGGTCGTCTAATCTTGAAGGATATGTGGCATGTGATTAAGTTTGGTCACCATTTGGGCTACCGAGAATTTGAAGAGTAGTGGGCCGCTCCTCCACTGCATTAGGAATCGCCAAAACGTGATTTGCGAAAGCACCATGGGGTCTGGCCCAAGTCTTGGCACCTAGTCACAAAGTCACAAGGCTAAAAGGAGAGGAGGCTAGCCCCTAGAGCCTGATCGTCCCCTGTACACAAGGTCTCGACGACCGCCATGGAAGAAGGCAATTAATGATGTCTGAGCTGGTTGGTGAAACCTCGGCTCAGCCTTGAATAGGAAGTATGGAGGGGAGGTATGGAACAGCCAGCCCATGGTACCCTGATGGACATGTCCCCCTGCAAGAGCCATGTTGAGTTAAGGTGGTGTCTGATGAAGGATTTCTGACCAAGTTTGACTGAAGAGATGCCACGCCCTAGAGGTTCGAGCATGGCTCTGCTGGGAGAATTTTTTTGAGTATATATACTTAGTTTTTCTATTTTTGTATCTATCGATGGTAGAGATAAGCTCCCAATTGTAAAACTTTAACAAAGCCTGTGGTTTTCTGGTTATAGAATGACATTTTGAGACTTTTTGTTTAATGGTAGCCAGCCTCCTCCTTTCCTTTTTCCTCTAAATCTTAAAGCCTAAAGCCCGGGCATGGATGATCCAGTCGAGTGTTGTAATAACTATATGATGCATGTTTGATTATATTAGTTCTGCAATATTTTAAGTTTACTTTGAATTTTCTCGCGTCTGAGAGGATCTCATATCTAAGACTTTTCCCCCTTTAAAGGGATGCTGGAAGACCGGATGTCCAGAGCAGACTTTATTTCCCTTTTCTTTCCCTCCACTTACTAACCACTATGCAAAACTTTCTGGCTTAAGTTAGATCAAGACCTTGCATGTCTTTGCTATTCCAACCTAGTTTTCTGAGTTAAACAATATTGTTCTAATTTTACTTCCATTCGATTGCCCTTTATAAACAAATCGTGACATTTAAACTGATGGGTATCGGGCTTTTCCTCATCACAATTTGAGGCCAACTTCTGGTGCTAACATTTCTGGCGTCATTGTCAGGGATGAAGTTGAAGATTTTCCCTGGGTAGAACAACAACGAGCTTTTGATTTTGAAGGTGCATTAGACATTAGAACCATTGAAGATTGCACTTGCACCTGGCGACTCCCCTGAGGTGTTTCCACCTGCTAACTCCTCTTTTGCAGTTCCTCTGGCTACACATGGTAGCCCTTGGGAGACACAAAGCTCAGTTCCGGTCTTTGATGGTGAACGAAGACTGGACACACTCATTATACATATCATTCACCTGGCGACTCCACATTTAAAGACTCCACTGGAGGGGATTCTGTTGACAAAAAGAAGTCCATGTCGAAGGGAAAGACCAGGTATCGTTTCATGAGCTTGCTGCATGAAGTCCTGTATTTCTTTATCAGCTCATTCCCTTCTTTCCCTTCATTTATATAGAAGTTTTTCCTCTGCTTTGTACATTCTGATGTCCTTGAGCCTCCTCTTATTCACTCATCCTTGGAAGAATTATCTCTTTACTCTTTGTAGGACACATGCTCAAGCAAATGCCCCATTTAATCAATTATTATAATCGATTGACATAATTAACAAGTGTCCGTGTCTTTGTAAGTCTGATACCCGGCTTGCTCTAGTCTGCATTTTTCCCTTGAAACTTGCTCTAGTCTGCATTTTTCCCTTGAAACTTAACAAGGTTTAATCTTGTGGAGTTCTGGGAAGAGTTTGACAAAGAGGAGTAGAGTTGTAGTCCAATAGGGAGCTAGTAATAGAAGCCAAGGAAATTGCACAGGAAATAATTCCCGGGAGCTACGAGGATCAGGATAGCTTCAAAATTAATAACTCAAGGTCCGAGGGAGCTACGAGGATCAGGATAGCTTCAAAATTAATAACTCAAGGTCCGAGAACAAGAATTCCATCAATGGTACCAATCTTAGAGAGGTGGTGTTGCTGAGACCCAAGGCTGTCTATGGAGTCAGAAAGGAAATTAACACAAAGGTTAAGACAAATTTGATGGAAGCGAATACCTTAACGATAAAGGGCATTCTGACTTCTGTTATAGCCACCACCAAGACTCTGGTACTTCATAGAGGTGAGCCTGCAAAAAACAATTCTGGGATTTCCATTCTAGAATTTCATCAAAGCCCAGAATTTGCAAGTAACAAGACCTCTGTTATGTGACAAAGTCAAAAGGTTCGGACAAGTGAGGGCTACACCCGTATGAAAAGATCTCAAAGGCCTCCTAGGGTTACGCAAAGGCCTCCTAACTCGATGAATCAGGCCAGCTAAAAAAATTGGTAAAGGATTTGCAGGAAATGAGAGAAAAGCTTCAATATGAACTTCTATTAGAGCAGAAAGAGCTAACTAGAATGGTGCATAAAATTTTCTCTAGTTGGAAAAAGAGTTGAGCACGAAGTGTGGTGAAATTGAGTATTTGAATAAGATAATTGAATATTCGAAAACCGAACATTATGCAAATGTAAAACAATAGTTGCAAAAAATGAAAGACTTGAAGACTGAACTTACCCAAGTGCGCAACTTGACCATGGAACTTGGTCACCAGAAAAGAGAAATGGAAAACAAGCACAATTTCTTCCTTTTAGCCATGCTATTGAGGCAAGTTTCCCTGTAAAGCATTCCGCGTTTCACTTTTGAGTAATATCTATGCATTTTGTCAATACAGACAGCGCATACGGTTGTTTAGAAATATAAAGGCTTCAAGATGTTCCAATCCAATATATTGCCATAATTGCTCTGCAACATGCATTGCTGAACATCCGTCTCTGTAGTATTATGCAACATGCATTGTTGAACATCCCCCTATGAAGTTGTTTGGTAGGTAGCAATTCTTGAAACCCTAAGCTGATTCACATGCGGCATCTATGGCATTATCTTGTTGTTTGGAACAAGCATCAACTAACGAGAATCTATGGCATTATGTTGTTGTTTGGAACAAGCATCAACTAACGAGAGGACTCTTTGAATGAAGCAGGACCAGAGGCTTAAGCTCTAGCATCAAAAAACATCCCAGGGATTAGTAATAGAGAGGGTAACGACTTAGGCCGGATGACTAAATCAGTGATTTTGATCGGCCGAATGACTAAATCAGTGATTTCCTGTAATGGCTTGCAGGGGTTTATAATCCGTACCAGGTAATGTGACCCTCCAGCTGTATTGGTTTCTTTTTTAGGGAAACAACTTGTGGATGGGCATGCAAACGACCACGCTGATAATTTTAAAAAGTGGCACATACCAGGCTATTTATATCACATCAAAATAATTTTAGCCATTGAAAAATTAAATACATGGAATTAGAAAAATATAAAAAAATGTATTTTTTTTTGGATAAATTGAAATAATGAATTATGAATATTATGAATCACAAAATTAAGTACCAACCATAAATATTTTGCAAATAAGAAGGAGATAGGATGAATATGGTAACCACAAATTATGAAATTAAGGTTCAAATTCCACATAGATCAAAATTGTAGGTTAAGAAAATGTACCCTTTACTATTATAAAATAAATGTTCAAATCTTACAAAATCAAAATTCAATGGTCAACTCCTTAAAAAAAACAAAAAATCAAAGTTAATACATTGTCATTGAGACTAATACCACAGAGACCAAAATTCTAAAACAAAGAAAATATAAGCTGTTCCAATGTAACTAATTTGCACTCCAACGAAGATGAAGACCATCTCTCCACACGTTTACCTCTTCTAATAACACCCGCTGGATTACTTCATCTGCAAGTTGCCCCTCGTCTCTGAAAAAAATCACTAGTAAGAAACCCTAAATGAAATTGCGAAAAGAAACTAAACCGAACATGGTTACTCAATAAAATCATTACTTAAAAAGCCCAAAACAAAATTACGGGAAATAAACCCTTCATAATAATAAATACAGCAATTTAACCGAGACTAAACCGAAAGAGAGTCGGGACTCGGAGGTCTCACCCGTCACAGTGTTCCAGATCAAAACCAAAACCGGTGTATTTGTCTACATCAGAAAGAGCTTTTTTCCATTTTCTAATAGTAGTAGGGTCGTATCGCGGCTTTCCTTCTTCATCAGTTTTCTCTTCCAGTTCGCGCAGGTGTTCAGCATACTTTCCATTTTTCGACGTGAGTTCTGAGGGCTTCACATTGTGGAAGACTGGAAAAATGATTCTGCCGGACTCCAACATGAGTACGAGTTCATCCAGACACCATTTTGATTTTGCATATGTACCAGAGAAAATTGCTATATGGACAAAGGCTGTTCTGATAGCCCCTTCTATTTGAGATGTTAAGCTGTCTCCCTCATGCATTTCCTCGATGTCCAGAAAAACTCGTAATCCGCGTTCAACAAGACCATGATACAGATGACTGGCTAAGGTTTTCTTAACATCGGGACCGCGATGGTTTATAAACACATCGTAGTCGAGATGGTCTTTTAACATATTCAAGACTCGTTCCACGACTTGACCGACCAGCTTCCCCTCGTCACTGAATATTGTTCACAATACAGTTACTAAAAGAAACGCCAATCTAAATAAAGTCCCATATTAAAAAATTCAACAAATTAATGAACACAAACGGACAGGAAGAATTGGAGGTCTTACCGATTACAATGTTCAAGAACAAAACCGTTTATCCCTGTAACATCAGAAAGAGCACCCACCCATTTTACTGTAGACTTTTCTTCATCTGTTAGAGAGACACTTGTTTCCTCCCCTTCCAGGCTGGCCAGGTCTTCACCATGCATTCCAACATGCACTCCACCATGCAGTCGGTGGTTCATCGCCCATCGAATTTGTGCAGGGCTCACTTTGTAGAAGACAGGAATGACGGATGATCCTGACGACTCCAACATGAGTACGAGTTCATCAAGACACCGAGTTGAGTTCGCATATCCAGGAGAGAAAATTGCTATATGTATGGAGGCTGTTCGAATAACCTCGTCGATTTGAGGAGTCTCTTCCTTTCCCATAAAGACTCGCAAACCGTATGGAAGAAGCCTATGGTAGAGATGGCTGACAAATTTTCTCTAAAGGTCTTCGTCAAGGTAGTTTATAAATATATCGTACTTAGGAGCGGCTCTGTCACGATCAAGGCTTGCCATCTGATACCAAAAATAAAATTAAGATGTATGCGAGAGATTCATAACCTCAATATTTTCTTCCTCGTCGTCTGGTTGATGTCGCAATTGCCAAGTGGCTACCAGATTCCATATCAACACTTGCCTTTACTTCTCTCTCAATACTTGCCAATTGATGAAAAATAAAACTGGGTTGGCATCAGCTGGCTCGTTTCAGAGCTCCTTATTTTTTTTCACCCAACCTGTATCCTGTACCCTTTATACATTGTATCCATCATGGCCGATCATTATAAGATAAAATTAAAAATGAAGAAAAAATTAAATTTTAAACACAATCATTTTTTATAAAAAGATAAAATTTAATTATGAAAACAATCATTTTAATCCGCCTAAACCATATTTAAGCACGTTGCAATGTTATTATCATGATGTTCCAACAATTAGAAGAAATAAGTATTTAATATAAGTAACTATTTAATATCAATTTTAAAATAATATACGGAAGTGGAAATTGTAATAAATATGGGTGGAGAAAAATTTAATTACGGCATAAGAAAAGACTCTCAAATTTTCAATTTTTTTTATCTATACCGCCGATCACAAGCTGTCATATGTGTTCTCTATACCGCCAGTCCATGTGTATTACTGCTGTCGTCCGAACACAACAATGGCTGGAACCGACTTCTTGTTTTCCTCATCCTCGTTTCAACGTCCGCCTCTGGTATTCCATCGGGTCTGGATTTTAGCCCAGCCAAAACTGATTTTATACCCAAAAAAAGCCGTCGGCCATCGTGCCGCTTCCATACTTCATTGTTAATACGTGGAAATCAGGTTAATAAGTAATTTGTTTAATCAGGTTCTCTAATGCATAATGAGATGTACGAAACTTATAATATTAAATCCTGGTCACGGCTAAAAAATTCTTCTATTATTAAATTTCTTTCGCATATTTGCTTATTGTGAATTAAAAAATTGATTAATCTGAAAGTTTAAATTTTAATAGGTATACGTTTCTAGACGACCTGATGAGTCTAATCACTAAAAATGAAAATGTTTGCTGCGGTAGCTTTTATGAATCCAATCCTCGTGCATCGATGGCGCCTTTCCTAGGCTACAATTTGCTGCAACAGAGAAGATTCAGAACCCAAATTCTTCATGACGACTTAAACAAACAAACAAAAAGTAAAACAAACAAAAGTTTCATAGTGAGGAATTTCCCCAACAGTCAATGGCCGTATGCCGATTGCAACCGTATGCTTCACCGCAGCAGGCGAGGATTCTTTGCCCATGTGCAAATCGAACACCATTAAAAACCCGGCATCGCGCAAATGGAAAGCCAAGCATCGCGCATTAACATGAAACGCTAGAAAAAATATCGATTAGCCAAACGTGGCCACGGTTCACAATTCAAGCCAACCAAACGTGGCAATAAAATTTTGTTTAGATATTAATTTTTGTTAATCATTTTAAGGTGGCAATTATATGAGTTTATAGTAATTTCTTAATATGATTTGGTAAATGTGAAAAAGTAAACATGTTACTAGCATGCATTCATAAGTACAAGGAAGTTACAAGGAAGTTATGAACAATAAATCTCATTCATTGATTTGGAAGGACCACTAAAAATATACAACAAATATACACTAAAATAAAATTTAATTATAAATACTTTTTTATATTAAGACAATATTAGTTAAAAAACAAAATCATTTTTATATTAAAATGATATTTGTTAAAAAACAAAATTGAGAAAGTTTTGTAAATAATAATGTTAACTCCATTTACAATCACTTTAAATACTTTTTCAAAAAATCAAACCTTATAATTTTTTTAAAATAATATATTTACAATATTAATATAATAAAAATATTAAACCAAATTGAAAAATCCCGTCAAAAAAACAGGGTTGGAATTTCAAACTGAAGTAGATGCCCAGTCGAAATCAATCAATATTTAAATACCGGAGTAGATGCCCAGTGGAAATCGGTCAATATTAAAATACCTAAACGTACATGCCCACGATGCCTGGTCGGTGGAAGAGGTGCCCAGTCGAAATCAATCAATATTTAAATACCTATGCGCACGATGCCTGCTCCGTGGAACTTGCAGGGTTGGAATTTCAAATCCCAACAGTCCGTCAACGGTTTTCACCATTCAAATGTCCGTCTAACAATTATAATAAAGAATAGTTACGGGTTGTCAGAATTTTTTACAATTCATTCAGAAGTAGATTTTAAATAATAAATAATAAATATTGATTTTGTGTGGTTGGCTAAAAAAATAATTTCATATTTCATAAAACAAAACTATTTTTTATTAAATAATAAATAATAAATATTGATTTTGTGTGGTTGGCTAAAAAAAAATAATTTCATATTTCATAAAACAAAACTATTTTTTACTAGGAGTGAACTAACTAGGAGCAATCTTTCTTTTAGAGTTATTTTTGGGGTAGGTTTTTTGACAGTCTATTTTAAATTTCCGGTCAATATAGAATTCTGATTGATTTTCTCAGCATCTGGATTGATCCATACGAAACTAATTAACAAATGAGCTAGAGATGATTACATATCTCTATTAGATTACTGAATATATTATACAATACATTGG
>CBVK0101059296.1:0-14463 GCA_900067695.1 Picea abies
GACATACATAGTTGGAGAGAAAATAGAAGAAAAGAGAAGCATGAGAGAAAGAATGGAATAATTCTCATTAATTGTATTCCACACTCAAAGAGTGAATAATTTACAATAGATATAGGCTACATGAGTAACTAATTCACCATAGTAGTGATCTAGAGAGATCTAGACACTCACTGATAAACATTTGGAGTGAACTACCACCTAGTCCTAGTTAATTGATCCATGAAATCATCAATTAACTAAGTCATGACTTCCACTAGTCTAACTAAGTGTAACTACGTGTAACTGACTCTAAACTGAAGAGGAACATCCTTATTTGTAGGGGAATATTCTAGAGAGAGAATATTCTCATCTAAGGAAGAGTTTTCAACATTGGAAAATAATTATAGGTGAGTGTATAATATCTCCAACATCTTGAAGTTGTGTTTGGTAAGCACAATATTATTTGAGCCCACAAGTTAGAGAATTAGTTAATGACTTTAACTCCCAATGATTTTCCTTGGATTGAAGATTATTTTTCTAAGTTCAAAACACTTATAATTTTATGTATAGACTGCAAAATAGATCTAAACGAATACAAATACATCTATATTATTCTCTCTAAGTTTGGTAGTGCATATTATGTGTTTTCATACACCTTTTATGTCACCGGAGAAGCTCTAGAGAGTTCTTACAAAAATCTCTCTCTTGAATCTTTTTTTGATTCTCTTATTCGAGAGAAAGATAAGCTTGTGAAACATGGATTGATCAACACTGTAGGTACATCCAACAAAGACTTAGTGTCCCAACAGAAAGATAAATCCAAGAATACCAAGAAGCAACATCATCATCACCACAACAAGCAAAACAAGGGTCCTAAATTTTCTCTGTCAGCTTTTTCTCCTAATGGTGATAAAGGAGTAAAATAAAAAAAAATAAGAAGATTGACAGAAATTGAAAATTTTGTGGGAAAGATGGTAATGTGGAGTCCAAATGTTTCAAAAATATGGAAGCCTTAGAAGAAGTGATTAATAATCACAACATCAATATTGATTCTTCTTCTTCTTCTTCTCATGGACATGCACTTTCTTCTCTTGGTTTCTCCTTCAATGCAAATTCTACTTCTTCTTATGATGAGTGGCTTATTGATTCTCAAGCATCTTGTCATATGGATAAGGATAAATCCATCTTTTCTACTCTTAATGAATGTAACACCAAGACAATATTTGTTGGTGATGATAGATATCTTAGTGTTGTAGGGTCTAGAACAATTAAGGTAGGTAATGGTCATTTCAATGGTGTATTATGTGTTCCAAGTAGTTCTTGCAACGGTCTATCAGTGTATCAGATCACTCATTCAGTTGAAGGAAAAACCATAGATTTTTCACCTCACCAAGTTGTAATCAAGGATTTAAAAAATCATAAGCATGTCCTCACAACTGGAATTGTTGATGATCTTACCAGGCTATACAAATTTTACAACTTTTGGTCATCATATTTTCCATTAGTTTTTTTTCCTCATAGTGACGACTTGAGCAAACTTTGGCATGAGAATTTTGGCCATCTAAGTTGTCATTCATTGCAAAAAATATGTAATCAACACATGGTGACTGGTCTTCCTCTTGTAAAAAAATATGTAATCAACACATGGTGACTGGTCTTCCTCTTGTTTCTTGCAGAGATGGTGTTTTCAGTCAGTTGTGTTCTTAGCAAACATCATTGGGGAATTTTTGACAAAGGTGCCTCTTGGCACACCTCACCCCCTTTGCAAAATTTTCATAGCTATTTGTGTGGCTTTATTTCTTCTCCTTCTTTCTTCGGGTGTAAGTATTTCTTAAATTTCATTGATGAATTATCGAGACATACTTGGGTTTACTTCTTAAAATTTAAAAGTGAATTTTATGATAATTTTTTGGCCTATGAGTCCCTTGTAGAAAAAGAAATATGGACATCAAATTCAAAGGTTAACAACAGATAATGGAGGTGAATGTGTTGTTGGAAAATTGGTTATCATTGATGTGAACCCTAGAAGAATCCACTAGAAGTGATGGGTTTATTTGAAGGAGTGTCCAAAGTGGTCCCCTTATGGTGTATCTCTAAGCATAGCCCTCACGGAAAGATGATTTGAAGAATACCACAAGAAGCCCCAGTTGTTAAGAAAAGAAGTTACAATGTATGGTTAAGAAGCCATGAAAATATGGTAAGGAAGCCCCAGAGGTGTGGTCATGGAGCCTGGAGTTGATTGAAGAAAACGAGTATGAATGACAATGCAACTGCATGCAAAACCTCCATGGATTGATAGTCCTTATCAATCTGTTCAAACGGTAGGTGGCACGCCACGTGGTTCCTCACGGTTGAGGAGATATGCCCTCTTAAAGATGATCACGTAAAATTAACCCCTAAATGGTTGCAAACAAGAAGTTATAAGTCGACCCCAAAATCAAGTAAAGGAAAAAAATGATTGCAAACAAGAAGTTATAGGTTAGCCCTAAATACAAGTAAAGGAGGTACTTGGAATAATATAAATACACATCAAGAGAATCTCATTTTAATCAAGGAAACGTATGATCTCTTAGTGCAAGTGAAGTAGCAGAGTTGTGCGAAGGAGGGAGTTCTCGGAGCTGTAGATGTGAGAAGGGTTTTTGAGAAACCCTCTCTGAGGTGACCCTCGTGGGTCAAGTATAGGCTATCCCACGAGGACCCCATTGATTGTCCAAGACTCGTCATGCGAGGCCCCGTTCGTTGCCCAGTCCAGTCCCGCGAGGTTGAGCAAGGGTTTGAAGGAGATGCTCTTTTCTTGATGTTGAAGTTGAGGAAGGTTTGATGATTTGAGATCTCATGTACTAGGGTTTTCACATGATAAAATCTATGTTTTTTTCTATATGTCTTTGAGTCATATCTTGGAGGTTTTGGTACATGCTTAGGCATATCTTGGTGATTTTGAGGATATGATTTGGGGGACATTTTGGAGATCTTAGCATAATATTTATGTGGTTATTGGGGTTGAACCAGTTTTGATGATGATGATGTATCAATATCAGTGATAATAACAATGACATGTTGATTCTCTTATTTATATTTAAGGGAGGAAAGAAGGGGCAAGGAAAGGGGATTGGAGCCTCCTTCCAGTTGAAGCTTGAGAACTTAGGGAGTTGCAACTTCCTTCAAGTTGGAGCCTATAAACCAAGGGGTTAGTGCCTCTTTCCAGTTGGTGCTAGAGTATTTTGGAAGTTGGTGCTTTCAGTGGATGTAATATTTTGATATATTAAAAAATGTTCCATGGTTTTCTCCCATTTGGGTTTCCACGTAAAATTCTTGTGTGTTGTGTATCTATGGTTATATGTTTACAATATCTTGAATGCAATCATAAGTGATAAATTGTTGATAACTTAACGTTTAATGATTCAGATAGTGAAACTTGGAGGATATTGAGAAGACATATCAAGGTACCTGTGGTATGAATTTCAGCTTCTGGATCATTTTACGTTTGGAGATACACTTTGTGGAAGATAGGGTTTTTGACTAGTCCTATAACTAGCCTCAAACATGTGTTCCAGGTAAAACAATCATAACTTATTGATAGAGGATCCAAATTCTATGTGACCAATTGCATTGAAAATATTATAGTCCATAGTATTTTTTATGTGAGTTTCATAATCAGATATCAAATATTGAGCATGTGGCATGTTGTACAAGTTCACTCTCCAGAATAGGCCAAAATTCAGGAAGGTCTACCATTTTTGTTATAGCTCTTTTTCAGTGATGAATAAAGGAGTGAAACTTGGAGGAATTTCAGAGACAATATCAAAGAATATTGGGTATAAGTTTTATACCTTGATTCATTACAAGTATGGATTTATACTTGTTGGAAGTTATGGTTTGTGACTAATCCAGAAACTAGTTCCAAACATGTGTCTGAAATAAATTTAAGAAGTGATGTTGGGGTTTATATGTGAACCCAAATGGACCTAGGATATTTATGTGGAACTAGTTTTGATGTATTAATGATAGTGAAAAATAATGTGACAATCACAATCTGTATGGACCCAGTTTTTCTGTGGACCCATTTTGATGATGATGATGATGATGTATCAATGATAGTGATAGAGAAAGTGAAAGAACTTATCTTTAGTGACAGTGAATTTTGAGCAGCTTGACGTCAACATTTGGTGCAGATTTTTGTGAGCGATTTGGAGAAGATTAGTAGAGGACCTAAAGCTGATATTGGACTAAACCATATTGTGAGAATAATTTTGAAACAAGGGTGGAAGGGTGGTGCAAGGAAGGAGATCGAGGTATCCTTCAGGTTGGTTCCTGAGAAACAAGGGTGGTTGGGTGGTGCACGGGAAGATCGTTGTATTCAAAAAGTAGGTTGGTGCTTGTAAGGGAGTTGCAAATTCCTTTGAGTTGGTTCTCATAAAGCTACAGGGTTGGTGCCTCCTTCCAATAAGTGCTGGTAAATCAGAGAGTTGGAACTTCCTTGACATTGGTTCCTGTAAATTAGGGGGTTGGTGCCTTCTTCTAGTTGGTGCTGATAAAAATTGGAAGTTGATTCTTCCTATGAATGTAATATTCAAGAAGAGACTTAGATACAATTTACAAAGGTGAATCAACTTGTTGGCATTTCAATTATTGACTGAGATACAATTTATAAGAAGAAAACATACATGCAATAAAATGATGGCAAGAAAAATAGTTTCCTTAGCTCTAATCACCAATCACACATTAACACAATGATCTTTTTGCATCATTAAAGATGAGAACTATAAAAATATTGAATTAGATAACTTATCAACAGATTAAGAGGTTCTTACTTGTTACAACATCCATTCATGAGATAAAGTCATAAATAATTCTTCCTTAGATCCAATCACACATGATTTTGATGAAAACATAAACTTTTCTTAGGTCCTAAACAAGACTTCTCAATTAAGGTATCTCCGAAATAGTTCTTTACAATTCGAAAAATGAGGGTCTTTGCCAAAACCATTGACCCCTTCTAACAGGTCGATCCTCTTATTTAAAACAAATTATTGACTAAAAATAACTATAAAAAGTGTAAGCTAAGTCAAACAAAACATCGCCACATGGTGCTTCCATCTCTTAGTCTTCTAAGAGTCATCAAATGGTATCACTTGAGTGGATGACTCTTCTCATACTCCGACCATTTGACGAAGAGTTCCTCGCATGTTTTGGCATAATGGAATCTGTGTTGGTCCATAAGGGCCTAAAGGATCTCTTTTATTTCCATTTCCCATGCCCGATACTTGACCACATTAGCACTTAATTGTTGTAACATTGTTTGAGCCTTGATCGGGTGATCCATGAATTGTTGTACTTGACTTGGCGCCATGTTCGACACCTTTTATAATTCCATAGTCCATGATGAGTCTTTTTCTGCATGTAGTTTGACTATGTCATGCAAGTTGACAAAGTCCTCGGGTGTGCCAAATTCTGGAAGACTGATGTCTCTCATTGCCTGATTGATCTTGGTCCAGCTCCTTTCACAAATGACCCATTTCTCTTGGATCTCCTAATGAGGTTCTTGGGCCATTTTCACCCAGTATTCGACCGAATTCCTTATGTTGTCGATGTTGTTGTCCCTTAGTACTCAAATGTCATGCTCTTCGATGTCATGACCCTGTTGAACCACACTGATATAATCGATCCTTTCCACCTCTTGGTGGGTTTTCTCATACCATCTTTCCATGTCCTTGCATGTTACCAATGCCATAAGGGTGTGTTCCTGGAAATTGGAAATTCCTGCAGTGAAAAGGTGCCTCTCATTCATGAATTTATTGTAGGCATCCTAGAATCCTCTTCTTAAGAACATCGTGGCCCACGTGGAGTCCTGATAATATTTTGCAAAATGTCACAAATGCTTCAATTCCTTCAGTGCAGTGTCCAACTAATCGTCATCTTTCCTTGCTATATCTAGGGTGGCATATGTGATTTCCATCCCTGCACCAATAATCTCATACATCTTGGCATGCTTCGTGCTAATCAATTTCGCCTCTGTGGTGATGAGGATGGAGCTGTCCAAAGTAATCCTCCTCTTCTTGGTGGTTCCTTTCATGATGGATTTCCTCTTTCGGTCGTAGGCGATGTCTTGTATATAGATGACCTCATCCAAACGTCCAGGGATTTGTTTCTCTCCCCAAGTAAGCATATTTCCTAGGATCTCGATGGTGTATATCTGGTCAAGACTGGGTTCTTGAACCTCTTATGTATGTCCCGAAAGTTCGTCGTCTGGTTGTTTCTCATCGGGAGATAAAGTACTGGCAAAAATTGATGAATCGAGGGTAAGCTCAGTACATAATTGATAATCGTCTACCAAGATGCCAATTTCCTATGGTGGAATTTCTCCTTCTTGTTCACCCAATCCTACCTCATCCTTCGAGATATCCACTTGGGTCCCTGGTGTATTAAGTAGCTCAGTGTCTAAGATAATTTTGAACTCCTGGTCGCTCTATGAAAGGATTTGAATTGGAGCATCGAGAGCTAGGGAAGATACTTTCTCGGCTTCCTTTTCCTCTGTAATATGTACCATGGTCACCATGGAAACCTCTGAACTCTCCTCCTCATCATAGATAGTTATTAAATCATGTAAGGGGTTTGGTGCACTTTCTCTTCCTGATGTCATTTCTATCTTGGGCTGGGCCGAAACATCCCCTGCTAATCTGACTTGTGGCATTGAAACTTCATGGTTATATGAACTGACGGTTTCTTCAATTTATATTGACTCAGGGTCACTAGGTCCTACATACTTTTGATCAGGTGGTTAGCTAGAACCCTTGTCATCTCTATGAAGTCCGGGTCATTTTGTAGCTGATCAATTACTCTGTGTGCCTCTTCCATTAACTGTGGATCCCTTTTTTGTGCCTCTAGTGTCAAGAACAATCCCCTTCCCTGCACCTATGTTGTCTTTGTCGCTCTGATTTTTTCCTTGGCTCCGAGGGCCTCTTGAGATGACTGTTCTATTGTTTACACCTGTTCACCCATGCTCATGGACTTGAACCTGTTCATGTTTGGGTTGGCCATCCTCTACACCACCTCATCCCAATCCTGGGTGTTCTCTGTGAAGACTTTGTCTTCAAACTTATCGTGACCATATGGCTAGTAGGATGAAACCTGCGACGCATGTTGGGGGACCAGTCCTTTAGGATCATGCTTTCAAAATAGGCATGTAGGGAACCTAAATTCAAGTTGGCTCATCCCTTCTTGTTTGGATTGAGCAGTATCCTTCACCAGATAGAACCCCACATGGAAAATATAGGGTATGAAGGCCCATTTCTTTTCTTTGACCAATGTGGCATTATAACCCTACAAGATGGTCTGATAACAAATTTCTCCTATGACGAGATAGTCTGGGACATGATATGGTAGGATATGTGGTTCTTTGGTGTCCCTGAACACCCTGATGTAGGTGGTGCGCTCGTCCAAGTACGAATGGCCTACCTTGGATATCATTTTCTTGGTTTCCGTTGATAGCCTTGGGCATTCCTTCTTAAAAATAATAAAATGAATTCGGTTGATGAATTCATCGCAAATGAGGGAGTAATATTTCTTTTACCTATTTTCCCATAGGACACTAAAGTATACGTGGAACGGGAGCTCTGCAACAGGCCAACTCATATTCATGCCGGTGAAGATGTTCCTAGCGCACATGACATCGAGAAGGTATGAGGCCATGTAAAAGGCCGGTGCTTCTCCTTCCTTTGGCGTCTGAGCATGATGCACATAGGTGCTTAGTTGTTTGGATATTATTTCTCCCTAGTTGAAGCTGCACCTAACGATTGCAACTGTTTATGCCAAAGGAATCCATGCTTCCAAAAACTTGGAGCAATATTTTTCTCCATACAACCGACAGATGAGAGCCGTCAAATAGATGTATAGTTCCCTGAGGTTGATTGTTCTGTACCATGCATTTCTCCAATTGGTGAATTTCTTGTCTTCCCTCCACCATGAGGAAATCAATCGGCTAGTGTCATGTAGTTCATATAACTTCACCCCGAAGTCCGTGTTGAGATGCTCCTCCGGGTCCCTAAGCTTGTAGTATTTCTGGACCTCTATCAGAAGGAAACATTCAATCCACCCACCATTCTCATCATTAATCAAACATTTATGCCCGTCTATGTGGTCTATGAGCCACTTTAGGACCTCTATAAAGAGGAAAATGGGGGTTCTTCTCACCACCATGTGTAGATATGACCATTATATGTTGGGGAACACCTAGTCATCGAGATCCCTTACGTCTGAGTCATTGTGTGGGATATACTCTGGGTATTCTTCTCTGTTGATCCTGTTGAAGAGATCCCACCACTGTGGGAGCACCACCTTGGATCTAGTGTTCTCCTCTGTATCGCCAAAGGCTAGAGGATGATGAAAAGTTTCTTTGTTGTTGTCTTGATGATAGGCTTCAACCTAGGGACATACTCCAATTGCCTCGCGGTCCCTAGAGAAGAACCTTTGCATGTCTCTGGTTCTTTTATCTTTGGTGCTCTCGGCGAGCGTCTGGTGGTTGGATTTCTCGATAGAATTGTTCCTAAAAATTAAGTAGAGTTTTAGAGCCTGTGTAAAAAACCAAACAAACACATATAAATTATAGACAACGAAGTGACAGACTTGGATACATACCTCTGAAGCTTGTTAAAACCTATTTTTTTTTTATAATCATGGGGTCGATACAACCTTCGAGTTGCTCATTTTTTATCTCCTTCAAACGCTCTGGGATTCTCTTACACACAGAATGAATTTGTTCACAAAAGTTCAATACATTTTAGACACAGAAGATCTTACCTTGTCGCATCAACCATTCAATTCAGGTTATGATTGAGAATTCAATAAATCTGCCACCGAATATTTAGAACTTAAATTCATCATGGGTTGATGGTGGAGGCATGGGTGGTGATGTGGTATATCAATGATTTCAAGCGTGTTGTTTTGATTGGCACACAAGGTAGCGACTAATGTTGGATCGAGTATTAATTAGCTCCTTAAATGCCCAAAATCCGATCATATATAATGCTGAAAACATCTCGTTGTATTGCCCTTTCAGTGGGTGGATCAAGGATCGAGGGTCATCCTTTGAAAATTTTCGTTGATATTCTCTTGTAAAATATTTGATGTCGATCGATCTTACCATACAATGTTGATGTGAAAATGCTGACTCGGAGGTGTGACTAGGACCTAGGCAACCAAGAATGACTCGGCATAGAGCTAGACCATATGACCTTATTACCTGGTAAAGAAATGTGGTGTTGGAGACCAGTGACTTATTTCTCTTGTGTTAGTCGAAGTCAGGACTTTCCTTAAGCTATTTGTTCTAAAAAAAACCTTAGCTTGTCGATGCAAAAAAAGGGCCAAGGAAAAAGTTTCAATGTGGATTCTTAATTTAGGTGTTAAGGTCCTTTATTCATGGGGCTTCACAAGTTCGAACAAAACTAGATAGGTGATGAGATTTATGAAAATAAACAAAGACAAAAAAATTCCAAAAATGAAATCGAGTCAAATAGTACAGAAGACCAAGTGGTTCCCAAAAAGAAAATAAAAAATGATAAGGCTTTTTAGGGTGTGTTGAGTGCTCAACAAATGGAGACTTATTGGGTGAAAGGATAATATTTGTTCCTACCTCAGGCTTAGGTGATGAAAAATATGGTTAAGAACTTAACTGATTTTAGCATAGCCTCTTTATCCTTGCATTTGAAATCCTTGGTTGGTGCATTCGAGCCTTCCTGTGGGGTTTCAACCTTTATTCGACCTTTGTTTCATGTAACCATGACTCACACCCTCTTTGAAAAGAGTCAAGCAAATCATTCAATGGCACCAGGCCTTTTAGTTATCATCATTCACTTGCTACGGTGTTGCTCCACTGCCAACGAACATCCATAGCCCTGACAGAGTCACCCTAAAATCATAGACCTTGTTCTGCTGCCAGCGAGCATCCATAGCCCCAGCGGAGTTATCTACATACCCTCTCCTAATTTGCACTCTTTTCATATGATTGATTTTATTTCGATAGAATTCCCTAAGTGAGCAGGAGAGGAGGACGTCTTCTATTTGCAAAATGAGATGGTTAAGGTGAATTTTTTCTAGCTCTGTCTTGAGGTACATGTAGTCCTTTCCATCTTTCCATCTTTCCCTTCAAGTTTTACCAGACCACTAGGCAGACACTTCATCACTTTTCCAAGGTTGTTTATTTTCCCATGTTAGATACATAACTCCTTCAAACCACCGCAATTATCCCAATGCTTCTTGTGTTATATGTAAGCGTGAGTCAGGAACAAAGTTTTTCATATCGCATGAATTAAGGTCAACCAATGCCTTGCTAAACACAAACTTCAAAATCACATAAGATACCATAACAAGCAAAACAAAAAATGAAGAAATCTGCAATCAGTCTACCTAAAAACAAAATATCATGGAAATACACACATGTTCTTTTTTGTTAAAAAAAATATTGTTTTAGGGATTGGCCATTTACCGGGAGGGCGTCATGTTTCCCCCTCATATTTTTCAACTGATACGTTCCTACCCCAATTTTCTCGGCTACCTGAAAAGGTCCCGACCATAGATTTTGAAACTTCGAATGTTTTCCCTTCGACTCATTTTCTTTGTCCCATTTTAGGACTAAATCTCCTACTTTTAAATTATTCTCTTTTCCCTTATGCTTATCAAAACACCTTTTAACTATTTGTTGATGAGTTGTGAACTTTGATTTTTCTTTCTCCCTTTCTTCTTCCAGCATGAGGAGGGTATCAATCATTTGTTGTATAACTAATGAGGGTTGTCCTCTAGAATCCTCAGCAAGATCAAGAGATGGAAGATATAGCCCATTCGGGAGAATGGCTTCATGTCCATATACCAGAAAGTATGGGGAATTCCCTATAACTTCCTTGGTGTTACTCTATCATCCCATAAGGAATTATGCAATGAACTGTGCCAATTCCTCTAGTGGTATGCAATTGTTTTGTTTAATATCCTCACTAGGTTCTTATTGGTTGATTCTTCCACTTTGTTCCCTTGTGGGTAGTAGTTTGCAGAGTATATGATTATGATTCCTGTGTCTAAATCAAACTTTGTTAATAGGGTGGAAGAGAAGTGAACAAAATTATCAAAAACAAGGACAGAAGGCATACCGAACCTCGTAATCAGTTGTTGTTCTATGAATTGGATCACCACATTTTTGTTTACATGAGTAAGATGGATGGCCTCTGCCCATTTCGTGAAATATTCTATGGCAATCAGGATGTATCTATGTTGTTTTGAAGAACTCGGTGTAATTTATCCTATGATATCTAACCCCTATTGCTTGAATGGCCTAGAGACGACCACATGTTGGAGTGGGACAACTGCTCTCTTTTCCCTCCCCATGCTTATTTGACAAGTTTAATAGTTTCTAGCGTATGTGTGAACATCCCTAAATAGAGTAGGCCAATAATAGCCATCTCTTAGTATTTTTTGAGCGGTGGTGTTTCCTACAAAATTTCCACCTACAGGACCATCATGGAGCTCCTTCAGAACCTCATCTACATATTCACATTCGAGACATCTTAAAAGTACCCCATCATAATTAAAACAGAAGAGTACCGAATTTATGAGACGATATTGTGTTGATTTTAACCTGAGAGCTCTCCTTTCCCTAGGGTTTAGGTTTTCTGGGCAAGTCCCATATTGCAAGAGATAATTTAGTTTCTCATACCAAGATTCCTGACCTGGGGAAACATATGAAGCTTCACTACACCATAATGCTAATTCATTCTCCCACCCAGGGTCTTCATTTACTTGCTCCTCGGCTTCAGATACCAGTTTACATAATCCTTGTCCCTTAACCAGTTTAGCATGTTTTATATCTAGATCAAATTCTTGGACTACTTCCATCCAGTTTCCTCTTCTTTCCCCCATATCATGTTCTGTGAATAGGGATCATAATGCAGGGTGAGGCACAATGAATTTGGTATGGTTCTTTAAGATGTAATATCTAAAGTGTTTCACTACCTTGTATACTGCATAATCTTGCTTGTCTATAGCAGGGTAATTTAGTTCGCCCCCCTGGAGATTAGTGCTCATAAATGAGACTGGGGCCTCATTGTTGTCATCATCCTTCTGAGTCAATACTACAACTAACGATTGGTCGGGGGGAAAAGTATAGAGGAATAAATATTGGCTAAAGTCGGGGCTTCACAACACTGGAGGTTGAGATATTGAAGCCTTAATATTGCTGAAAGAACATTTTCGTTCATCATCCCACTTAAATTCAACATCTTTGCGGATCATTTTTTGCAAGGGTTTGATAGTTTTAGCAAAATCGGGGGTGAACTTCCTCACAAAATTTATTTTCCCAAAGAAGGATTGCATAGCCTTTTTGTTGTGGGGTAATAGAAGCTGAGATATATCCCCAATTCCCTCTGGGTCTATGTGAATTCCTGCTTGAGATATAATATGACCTAGTATTTTACCTTCCTTGACAACAAAGATAGTTTTCTTAGGGTTTAAGGATATACCGTATTTCCTACACCTTTCGAAAATCTAGGTTAAGTGTTGGATGTGATCTTCTCTATTCTTTGAATACACAGTCACATTTTCCAAATAAACTATTACACATTTGTTGATTATTCCCCAAAATGCTACGTCCATGGCCCTTTGGAATGTTTCCCCTACATTGATTAACCCAAAGGGCATGCATTTATAAAAAAAGGTTCCCCACTTGGTTCAAAAGGTAGTTTTCAAACAATCTTCCTCTAAAACTAGAACTTGGTTGTAACCTAAAAAACCGTCCAACAGGGAAAAAATCTTGAAACCATACACGGTCTACAAGAGTTGATCCATCAATGGGATTGGGTAGTTGTCCTTTTCTGGATCTCTGTTGAGGTTTCTGAAATCTACACATAAGCGTATCTCCCCAGACTTTTTCCTCACTGGAACCAAATTTTTCTACCCGTGCATAATGTCTAACCTGGAAGATAATATTAGCATCTAATAATTTCTTTAAATCCTGACACATGAGAGGCTCCAGGGATGGGTGGTACTTCTGGAGCTTCTCTTGGAAGGGTTTCACTGCGGGCTTTAACGATATTTTGTGTTGAATGATATGAGTGTCATAAGTTTTAATATCTCGGTAGGACCATGCAAAAACATCTTGATATTTTCTGAAAAAGTTTGAGATAGGCCTTCCTTTCTTCTTTAAATACCGTCTTGCCAAGATTTATATTCTTGGGGTTTTCCAGGGTTCCTAGATTTATAGTCTCGTACATGGGACAGGAACTCCCTGTCTTTGTGTTCGTTGACCCTTTGAATCTTTCCCTTAAGTCAAAATGTTTTTCTAAATTGGATACCCCTTTCGGTATCACATGAGACCTTGGTTTGTCAATCAATTGATCTATTTTAGGTTTTTGTACATGGGGGTCGGGTTCTACCAATTTATCCTAGAATAATTCATCGTCAATAGCCAGATATTTAAAATTATCCTGATTGGTTAAAATTTTTATGATCTGTTCATCTCCTTCAAAGACCTTCCAATTTCAAAGACCTTCCAATTGGAAATATTGTTGGGCACCGACGGTTTGTAGAATAGCTCCACAGTGAATCGAGAGGCTTCATAGTATTCTAGACGGGATAAACTTGAGGCAATGGTGGCCATAGAATCAGCAAGAGTGATCTTTGTTCCGGGGATCGCTATAATGTTGAAGGCTTCAAAATGTCCTATTAGTCTGTGCACTTCCTGTTGATAATTTCTCAAGTGAGGAGAGTTGCAATGTATAGTGTTCCTTACTTGTCTAATGATGACTTCAAAATCTTTGAAAATATTCAATTCTTTAACATTTAAGTCTATGGCTTTCTTTATCCCTTGTACTGGAGCTTCATACTCTGTGGTGTTGTTTGTGCATTCAAATTCTAGTCTACAGGACAAAAAATTTCGTTTACCTTTTGGATCAATGAGGATGCAACCTGCCCTTGACCCTTCTTGTGATTTAGATCCATCAATGTATAAGGTCTAAATTTGTGAGCAAAAACCATGATTTTCCTTTTTTCTACCACTTTCCTTCTTTCCTCCTATCTGTTATGTGGTTTCTAACACTGGTTCTTGATAGAAGAGGGTTTCCTCCACCGTTGTTGGAAAAATGGTTCTTGATAGAAGAGGGTTTCCTCCACCGTTGTTGGAAAAATTTCTTGAAAAATCATTTCGGAGTTTTGAGTAAGAGGAACGTCAAATGAGAGGGGGGAGAAATTCCTGAAATCAGAGTCGCGGGAATAATTGCCTAACATACAGAAATCTGTCGAAGAAGGTTCATTGAGGGTTTCTAGGTCGGTGACCGTATGTTTCAAATATCTTTCCCTATCGATCCTAATCATATTTGGGTGTCCCTTTAATGGAAACCAAAGGCGAGACCAGTCTGTACTAAAGTATATGTTTAACTTCTCGGGCCAATCTCAACTAAGTAGCAATCCATAAGATTCTGGGATATCTACTACAATGATGTCAATTAC
>CBVK0101059385.1:0-22484 GCA_900067695.1 Picea abies
TGTATCTTTTCTGTTCTTTTCTGAATATCAGTTTGCAGTAGATACTGTACAAGGTTAGAATTTACATTATTTTCGAGTTCTACCCCTCATGAATGGTCAGACAATGCTTTACATTTTGTGTGTCATTGCAAAGGGCCTAAGGAAAACATATTAAGTTGTGATTGTTGTATCCACCCAATGAAGGTACTGTTTCGGGTCCTCTTTTGAATAATACATTCCAGAACTCATGTTTGTTTCACTGTGCTACCCCTCACTAGTAGCCAGAAAATGTTGCACGTTATGTGTATCACTGCAAAGAGGCTAATAAAAACATCTTAAGTTACTATCGTTGTAGTCACCCACTTAACGTACCCTTTCAAGTATTCTTTTGAATAATAAATTGTAGAACTCATGTTTTTTTTGGGGTGCTAACCCTCATTATTGGCTAGATGGTGTTGTACGTTCTATGTTTCACTGTACGTTCAAGTTGGCATGATCATGGTTGATAACATTTGTGTTGGAAAGTGCATGTATTGGGGTGTTCTAGACTTGGTAAAATACTAAGGTCTCTTGCCACTGAAATGGATGTCCTCCAACATGAAATTTATTAATTAGAGAAAATAATTGGTAGTTAGCTCTAAGTAGAATCGGTCAAGAATCAACCAAAAATTTAACACTAGAAATGAGAATTGAATCCATGAATCAAAGGTTAGAGAAGGTTAGAGAAATTAACTAAAAATTTGAACATGCATTATAACACAATTCCATGTTTCACTCATAATACTCAACCTCTTCTAGATTGACCCTGTAACTCCATTGGTTTAGTGAAAGAAAAATATATAGAAGATATCACTACTCACCAAGTTACGAAGTACATGAAGAAAATATCCAATTCAACCTACACTTGGATCTCAACAAAATGAAAAAGCATTGAAGCATGATTTCATGTATTTAGATTAGGTTTTATGTATTGTGCGGACTGATATCTTTGTCAGACAATTTTTAAACTTTACAATTACAAATATGATAGAAAATAAATAGACAATACATATAAAATATATTTTATAATTTATTTTTAATAAAACTAAAAATTTTAGTTAAGTTTTAAAAAAATTGTAAAAATTTATGAGTCAAATAAATCTTAATCTTTAGATATCAATACAATATTACTTAGTTCTTTAAAAATCTCATTAATTTTAATTAATATTTTCATAAAATGTTTTTAAAAATTTTATTAGCTAATTTTATAATTAAAATTTCCAACCAAATAAAATTCTACTTCTACTCATCATAAGAATTTATCTACTTATATGAATTCCCATATCTATTACTCTGACCTTTTCTTCTTAGACGGTAAAACATGAATTCCAATTGAAAAACCAAGACTGGCAACTTCCAATGAGGTATCCTACCAGTGAAGGCCCACAAATATGTTGGGCCACCTGTGTTGAGGTTATTTCATCTATTGTAATACTTTCTAAGGGTTTTAATATTGCATTTCATGAGATGAGAGGTTTTTTTTGAGAAAATGTTGTTTTCTTGAGTTTTTTCTAATAAATGATTGTGACAAGACACATTGCGATGCATTACAATATTTAGAACAATATTTATTACCATTCTTTTGAAAAGAAACCATAAGGTTTCTAACAATATGATGTATTTTTTCTGAAAATTTGACTCTTTTAATGGCTAAAATTATCCTAACAATGGTCAAACTTATATATTTTAACAAAGAAAAAAATTATTGACATTTAGTCACATTATATTTTGGTTCAAAATATTCTTTGATGATTTTATAGGAATGATAATGAATAGTATAGTTAGGTAACTTACCTTCAAGTGATGCTATACCACTTTCATCCACGTGTGGCACTTGATCTGTAACTCTAGGTAAAAGTACTTCAAGGATAAAAGGTTTTGGAGCATTGGAAACTCCCAAACATCGAAGTCCCAAACTAGATCACAATCGTCGATCAAGAAGAGCACGTGGAACTTTATCTGCAACTCCAGGTACAAAACACATCATAGGAAGGAGCAGTTTGGAACACTCAGAACTCCCAAACCCAGAGTCCCGATGTGAATCTCAGTTGTTGGCTATGAAAGGAATGGAGACCGTAGATTTGGTCTATGTATGTGTTCACGAGTTGTAAGTTCATTGGATTTGGAATCAGGTGTTCCAAGAACAACCAAAGCCCGAAGTTACAAAGGAGATTGCCACCATTGGTTTTTGGAGGGAACCTGAACCGTAGATCTAGTTCCAGGTAGCTTCCCTGGTTTGAAGTTTGTGTGAAAAGAGATATATTGCATCCAAGGAAGCGAAGTCCAAAGTTGAGAATATCTTAAGGGAATTAATCCCTAGTTCATATCCCAAGGTTTCATGTGGAGAAGGGATAGAAGAAAGGAGGTAGCACCCAGAATTTCAAGATCATAAAAGTGCTGAAGAAAAGGGCCTGCGGGTTCCATAAGACCTGCACCTAAGGATAAGAAGGCCTATGTTTAATTCAGTTTTGGGTTGGCCAGGCCTCGAGGAGTTAAGTCAGTTTTGGAATTCTAATATTCCTGACCGAGAGGTCGCAGAACCCTCAAGAGGGGAGGGGGCCTGCATCAATAATGATATTTTCCCTCTAACCCCTTCCCCCCAATATATATATACCCCAAAATCTCCCACCAAAATTTCACCCCAAAATATTCCCTCAAAAATTTCCCCCTCAAATTGTTCCCTCCAAATTTTTCGCCGATTTTTTTTCACTTATTTTCCCTAAAACATTTAAAACAATTTTTACTCTTTTATTTTGTTATTTATATGTTAAATACAATATTTATCATGTTAATTTATTTATCCCACATTCGTTATACTAACAATAATTTATATCATTTGTGTTATATATACACAGTCTTGTTTAGATTGTCTTTGAATCACATAATATTTTTTCATACGAAAATTTTAAAAAATTAAATTTGCTTAGATGTTTTCTACTTTTTCCTAAAAAATGCCCAACTTTTTAAAAAAATTGAGACTTTTTTCAAAAAAATATTAATAAAAACCTTCAGATTTTTTGATAAAAAAAAGGAAAACCCCACGTCTTGGCCCAGGGCTGATCCCCCATGGCCAAGTCATGGTCCCAGTCCTAGCATAAGCCCAATATGTCTATGGGTCGAATTTGTTTTTACATATGGGTAAAGAAATTTATTTTTTTTAAATTAGTTTTTATATTCAATGTTGTGTTTTTTAGTTTATTATAATATGAAAGGCCTAATTTTTATTTTTTTTTATCTTAATATAGGAAAATGGAAGGAAATAGATTATCTATGAATATATCTTGATCACGACCTACAATAATGACATCCGAAAATGCAACTGGAACCTCCATGAATGTTAGGAAACAAAACTACAGCTTAACACCTAAGTTATCAAAGGCAATGAAGAATGTTAGAGAATAGAAATATGTGGAAGGTGAAAACAAACAAGAATATTCTTGGTTTGTTAAAGACAAGAAAGGGAACAATGGAGATCATATATATTTGTATTGTGTCGAATTAGAACATGTGCAAGGAAATTATCAGGCACTTATCTTATTACGAGATATATGTTTGGTGCCAACCACATATATTGTTTATGCACTTGTCAAACAAGGGATAACTTATATAAAGTTTAGATATTGTTTCAAATTAAGCAATTACAACAAGAATGAATGTTTTTAAAAATTATGTGCATCCATCGTTGATGACATTGTGAAAGGCAATGTAATTTCTTTATTTCTATTTTTGTGTCATTTACTGTTTTTAGTATCATGGTAATGTTTTAATTTTATTTAACATGAAAATGTTATATTTAATTTTTACAGGATTTTGTTGAATGAATTTCACATATGTTAGTGGGGATTTACTCTACAGAGAATGATTTCATGGATGTCATCAACGGTTTTCATATTGAAAAGACACAAGAAGGAAGGAAAAAGAAATATAAAATAATAGAGGTTGAACCTACAAGAGTAGACAAAGAAGAACATGAAAGAAAAAAGAAAAAACCTCATTCTAAAAATCCTAAAAGGGTTACATTTGAAAATGAGGAAACTCCAAATGAATATTTTGCTGAGATTGGTCCCAATGAGGTTATCACTCCTTCTCGCAAAAAGAACAAACAATATAAATGCAAAAGAACAATGGTTGATGATGAGTCTATTCCTATTGATTATGAACAAATCATTGATTTAGATGAAACAAATTTAAATCATAAGAGGAAGAAAACAAATTTTGATAATGTTCAAGAAGCCATCATTAGCTCAGAGTATTATAGTGAAAGTTCTAAAGGTAGAAGAGAAATAATAACACCAGGTGTTGATATATAGGATGGTATTATGAAAACAACACAAAATACCATTCGAAATAGAATGAGGATGACACACTTAGTTGATGATGGCCACACTTTTTAGTTGAACGTGAAACAAATTTATAAACCCACAGAAGGGCAGGAAAAATATCAAATTAGAAATCTTCATCACTTCCATATTCACAATTTGAAATCATTAATTAGATACAATCCATATGCACATGTGGTTGATTACCTAGTTCTTGTTGACCCAATGTAAGCTCCTACGAGGGAAGAATTTGATATATAAACTTTTTTTTACTACAAATATTATGTGATTAGAGGAAATCATTCTGCAAAGGCTAGAAGAGAATTGATGCAAGAATATCCCAATAATCCTCTTTTTCAAATAGCCAAATGCATAATTTATGTCAGTTTAATAGATTCAAAAGAAAAGTTACTATCATGGGATCATAACACAAACAATGAGTACATAATGTCTATGACCTTCATTCAAAGGGTGATATTTATCCATAATGAATTTTGTGAAATATGTCACAAGAAGAGATCAAATGTTGATGTTAAGTTTATAAGAAATGTTGTATGGAAATATGATTCCCACTTGATGATGAAAAAGAAAAATATATCGCACAGAAAGTGATATATTTAGAGCTGTGGAAAACTATTTTGAATTGGGATTTAGAACTAGACAGGTATGGGATTTGATAGATGCGATATTCACCCTATGGGAAAATATTAGTATAAAAAAACATGGAGTTAAGAAGGCTAAACCATTGATATGTGGCACAAGTAAGACAGGTCCTGACATAAGAAATATTCATGATGATATGACTATAACACCTTGGAGATCAATACAAGGAGTGAAGTATGATAAGTTTATCATAACTATATTAACATGTGTTAGTTCAAGAGAATTGTCAATGGAAGAAATGTGTAAAGAATTTTAAAAGTAAGTCTCTTGAGTTATTTTTATTTATGTTAGGACAATAAAATCATTTTTTTCAATTTAACATATTTGTTTAAAATTATTTTTGTTTTATTTAATCACAAGGTGTATACGAAAATACAAGAGAAAATGGTCAAGATATTGAAAGAAGAAACTTGGGATGATGTTAAGCTCAACTATCCACATTCAATTTCTTCAGTAGTATTGAAACAATTTTTTGTTGTATTCAAAAAGGCATGTTGATTTATTACATTCATATTATTTGTTTGTAAGTTAGTTTATTTATATTTTAATAGTTCTAGATATATAGATATATGTTTGTTTGTTTCATTAAAGATGCCAAAGAAGAATTCAGATGGAGTACCTGAAACTTTCAAAAAATTTATTAAATAAACCAAGTTTGAAAGAGAAAGAAGGAAACATGTTCAAAATGTTCAACTTGATGAAACCATTGCTCACTACATTTGGAATGGGATCGAAACTATTCAATATAAAGTGATATTAGGTGATTATGAAAAACTTGCACGTATTGTTCCTAAAAAAGAATACTGCCTAGTTATTGCAGATATCTCTCATGGCTATAATATCCAAAACACTGAATATGATATAGAGCCTCATACTTACCAAGATTTGAGTAAAGTCGTTATGGGATTTACAGAAGTTACAACATCACCATTTTGGAGATTTCTAGTATTTCATTTAGACACACAACAAGGATTAGTACAATCAAGCTTCAACGAGAAAGAAAAGACAAGGATCAGTTTATTTGGTAAGCAATTGAAAGTGTATGTTTAGAAATTAAGATTAGAAAAAGAAATGATTAATTCACAAGTTAATTGAATTTTCACTTATTTATGTTATAGGCACAAGCCTAATACTCAAAGCTCCAAAAAAGAATCATTTAAATGTGATTTTGAGAGTATACATCTTGCAGCCTGGACAAACGATGATTCTTATAATTCTATTCTTGCCAATGCAAATGATGGAAAGACTCCTAGTATTATATTAGTATACAATGTTTTGGTTAGAAAGATAAAATATGAGGAAAAAGATTTGAAAGGTGAGATGGTTAACTTTGATCAAAAACCACAAGCATTAATTAATTATCTTATAGATAAATTTTCAAATGAAGGAGATTGGGTTTTGGATTTGCTCTCGGGTTCAAGTAATAATTATGATCTAATATTTATAAAATCATACTTCAATCTTACATTATTTTTAATTTATGTATTTTTACAATATGTAACTTCATTACTTATTTTGTATTTGGTGATTCAATACAACATTAGCATGTTGCCTACAAAAAGGAAGGGATTCCATAGCCATTGACAGTGACCCAATGCACTGCAGTTTTATTCAACAAACAATTAATGTTATTCCAACTCTTCTAGATGAAATGAAAGAAGTTGGCTTGAGGAAAGGAGATTTTAGTGAATCAAAGGTGGAAAAATTATCAAAGGAACTTCAAGTACCATTAGGAGGAATGGTTGGAAATGATCACTTTGAAGAACTTGCATATATCAAAGAACCAATGAAAGAACAAAATGAGACAATGGAAGCACAAAATGACATCGAATAATGTGTCTTTTGAGAATTATGAATTTGGGATATATGATATTGTTGATTATTTTAAAGATGTCTTTGAAGACAATGCTCAATTTTTCAAATTTTTGATGAGCTATAACAATAATGATTTGACTTTCATTCTTGAAAATAAGAATAAAGATGTATCTATTTTTGTTTTGTGATGAATCTTTTTGTTTTTTTATTGTTTTTTTCATTTTATTTGTATTTGAATCACTATACTTTGGAAAATTTTATTAAATGTTTTCAATTTTTTACTTCAAATGTATAAAACTATGAAATAAAATGATAATTTTTTATAAAATTTAGACTTTTTTTTGTTCAATTATGTCAATAAAAATGCTTTATTTGACATGTTATTTTAAGGAATATCTACCAAAATGTGTAGGTTTTTTATTATATATGGCTATAAAATGTGTATTTTTTTGCTAAAGATTCAAAAATAATGTTATTTAACTACAATTGTTTTCAATTTATTGAAGTAAAGGTAAACAATGTGTTAAAAATGATGTTTTCACTATATTTAAAATGTATGGAACAATAAATTAATTAATGAGACAAAATTATACGAAAAATTATAACTTCAAAAAAGTAAATGGTAGAAATATTTTTAAGATTGAAATAAGCATGAGAAAAGACTAAAAACACCGTTGAATAAAAAAAATTATATATTTAGAAAAAATTGAAAACAGATGAAAAATAAGGATTAAAAAAAATAATGTGGAAACATATTTAAAATATAAAAAAACACCTAAAAACTGAGGGGAGTGCTACCCGTAGCACCATTTTTAAAAATGAGGTAAGAAATTGGACCCCCCCAAAAAATGAGAACTTTGTAGAGTTCTCGTTAAGTTGGTTACTATGTTGTAGGCAATAAATGATAGATCATTTCCTTTTGGATACCATAATCCAAACTCTTATGTACCCTTGAAATATCTAAATATTCTCTTTACTTCTAGAATATGTGATTCCTCTGGTTCTAGAACATGTGATTCCTTTGATTAAATCAAAGTCTGGCCAAAACATAATTGTTATATGTGTAGTTACTTTCCAAGTAAATTAAATGTTTTTAAATAGATTTTTATGTGTTTATTGTTGTGTTTTATAAATTAATATGTTTTTTAATGGTTTGCTATGTATTTTACTGTTATTTGCTTATAATTAATTATAAAATTTTAAAATTTACTATAAATATATTTATGTTATTTTTTACATATACGTGATTTCTAAAAAATAAATGGGGTGGAGAGTATACTAATTTCTTCTACTCAAACTAAGCCTAATTGAAAAATAAATGAAAATTTATATACATACTTTCAACATTTCTTTACAATATAATAAAATCATTATTTTTTTAAATAAATATTAACTTGTAATAGTTCAAAGAAATCTAGAATCCATTGTTTCATTGGAATAATTGATAATGGGGTATGGCAAAGTTTGTTATTTTTTAATAAATATTAATTTTAATTAATTATTTAAAAATTTGTAATGTTTAAATCATTAATTAAAATAAATATTTAGAGAGCTAGATGCAATGATTGATAAAAAAAAATTAAAGATACCATTCAAACTCAAATAGAGGATAGATTCTTAGGGTTTATGAGCGAATTGCAGACAATGAAGGATAGGATTCAAGAAATGGAAAAACATAAACAATCAACCCAAGAAGGAGTGGTTGAAGAAAATAACAACTTGAGAGATAATATTAAAGAGCTAGAAGAAAAACTAACCAACAATTTGACCTTCAATAATATGGAAAATAAATTTGATATAAAACCCATCAAAGAGGAAATGAATAAGCTAATCGAACTAGGTCACGAGCGTAACAAAAGAGCTTTGAACCTCATAATTTTTGGTATAAAATAAAATCAAGAGGAGGATACGCTAGCAATAGTAAAAGAAGAATTAAATAATAAATCATAAATTGATATAACTTACCTTATATAAGCAAGGAGGCTAGGAAAAATAATTGATCAGAAATATAGGTTGATCTAGGTCAAAGTAAGTTGTAATGACCATAAATATAACATACGTAGTAAATCTTTAAGCTTAAAAGGCTCAGGAATATTTATAAATGAAGACCTCATTCTCAAAGACTAAGATGAATTAAGAAAGTTCAAAAGGTACAAGA
The DNA here is from genome assembly GCA_900067695.1 of Picea abies. Lineage (NCBI taxonomy): Eukaryota > Viridiplantae > Streptophyta > Pinopsida > Pinales > Pinaceae > Picea > Picea abies. The sequence goes on from CBVK0101059385.1 coordinate 8,974, forward strand.
AGCCACGAACGAAGAAAAATGGGAAATAATTAAAAATCGAAAAGCTATTGTTAGGGATAGAGATGAGAAGGATAATAATAAACAGGAATTTGGGACACTCGGGATCCTTTTTTGGAACTGTCATGTCTTTCCATGGCACAAAGGTTATATGATAAGTTGGATCTCGAGTGATATTGATATTATCTGTCTAGTTGAAAGTTGGGAGCATGCGGCGTCTAAGGTTCCTAACATAGAAGGATTTGTCTTCTGGTCAACATGGAACAAAAAATCCCACCGTAGACGGATAGGAGGCACAACTTGTTATATTAGAAAGAGCATTTCTCCTCACATTCAACTTCATAAGATTGACCCTCTCAATCAGTGCATTTGGATAAAAAGTCCAGACACCAATGCTACGAAGATGTATATATAAATTTACTATTTTGCACCTATTAATTGTAATTTTTATAAGAAAAACAATCTAGATAACAATTGTCCCTATAATAATTTAGAACGAGATATTTATAGTTTGAAAAATGAAGGTAATATGCTCCTACTAGGAGACTTTAATGCTAGGACTACAACTAAACAAACTACTCTTTTAAGTAATGACTCCAACCATAATCCTTTATGGATAGTTGAGGACCTTGTTTTATCTAATAGCTAAAAAAGAAGCTCTTAAGACCTAATTGAGAATTTTTTGGTACTAAGTTAGTCAAGCTTTGCAGCTGTCAAGACCCAATAATTTGCAATGGAGGAATGAAGTGGCCAAACTCCAACCAGATGACTTGTATTCATGGGATCTGTAGTAGTGTTGTAGATTATGTGATATATGATCTCCCCATTTCCAACCAAATAACAAATTTAGACCTTTTAAATGACCATGAGCCCGAATCTAATCATAAACCTTTAACCATAACTATAATTTTTTCGATGCATAGGAGCACCATTGAAGAGAATTTTGATAATCAAAGGAATTTTATCTTTGATAAAAGTAAAGTCGACATTTTCTTAAATGATTTAAATAGTAAATTAAATCTCCTAACTTATAAGGACAACATTGTATAACTATATCATAATTTTACAACTACTATTTCCACTTCTATTAACAGGTTCTCTTTCGAGGCATCCTAGAAAAAGAATAATATAACGACCAACCCTTGGTATGATAAAGAATATTAAATTGATAGAAAAACCATTAGGGATGCTTCCAATGAGGCCTTAAAACTCGATAAGATCAATACATACAAAGAATTAATTAAAAGGGAAAAAAGGTACTATATCAATAAAAGGAAAGAGCAAATTTCAAAACTATATAAGGTGGATCCAAAGAAGTTCTGGAGCCAATTTCTAAAATGAAATACTAAAAAAAATAATAGGATTCCCTTAAGGGACTGGAATTCCTAACTTAAAAGTCTTTACGAGTTCCCTAATGCCATGGACACAATTCCTATTGTCCCTACAAATGATTTTTTTTTTCTTTAGATGACATACAGTTTAGGGTTAAGCAACTTGCAAATGGGAAAGCTAAGGACATTGAAGACTACCAAGCTGAAATTTTAAGAATCGCGGGTTCAATCCTTATCCCTCACATACACAAGCTCTTCAATTTAGTAGTCAAGCATGGTTTCCCTAAAACCTGGATGGAAAGCCTTAGTTTTCCTATTTTTAAAAATGGGGATAGAAACATTCCCTCTAATTATAGGACCATTGTGATTATCCCGATCTTAACCAATATTTATGGAATTATTTTGGAAAATAAGATTATCCTTTGGCTAGAAATTCACGGTAAAAGAGATAAAGTCGAGGGCGGGTTTAGGAAATATCATTCAACTATGGACCATATTGTTACCTTTAGGATCATTGCAGAGGAGTTCTACAATACTAAAAACAATCTTTTTTGTTATTTTGTTGACTTTAGAAAAGATTTTGACATGGTTCCTAGGAAAAACCCTTTGAATAGGTTGGAAGAGATAAAAGTCTCTCTCAAGTTGAGGTTTGCTGCAATAATTTTGTATCAGAATGTTATTGCTAAGATTAAAAACATTGAGGGATGGTCAAAAGAGATTAACTCCAATATCAGATTCAAACAAGTTTGTCCCTTGTCCCCTACCCTTTTTGGCATATACATTGAAAAGTTAGAAGATTGCTTGGAAAAAGTGGGTTGTGTCGGCCCGACTTTAACTGGTATAGTCATCAATATTATTATTTATGCCGATGATATCGTTCTTATGGAAAGGAGTCCCCATGATATTGAAAACCAACTAATAATCCTCAAGGATTTTTTCTCGAATATGAGTATGAATGTTAATACTGATAAGACTAAGGTCATGATTATTAAATCCAATAAGGTCCCCTATGATACCTTTGTATATGAAAACAACAACTTGGATGAACTGACTTCATACATATATGTTGGAATTGATATTAACCACAAGATCAATTGGAATTATAGCATTGAGAAAAAGATTATTGGGGGATGGAAAGATTATTAAGGGCTTGAAAACAATTGTAAACCAATTGATATTTGGAGTTGGGATAAGAAGAAAATCCTCTTTGAGACTCTTATTACACATGTTATTATTTATGGATGTGAAGTATGGATTTGTAGTATCTCTCATGAATCCTGGAAAAAGATAGAGCAAATACAAAAGAATTTTATAACCTATATTCTCAAAATTAAAGGAAATACGTCCTATCCCATCCTCCTCTTAGAAACAAGCCTCTCCCCCATTGAGAGCATGGCTATTACTAGATACCTAATGTATAAGAAAAAGTTAAACAACACGGAAGAGAAGAGGCTTCCTAAAATTAGTTCAAAATCGATTCATAACCACCATCGACTAAAGCTAGGTTGGCATAAATGTGTCTAGTCTTGGATAAACTATTGGGGAATAATGGAAGACAACATTTTGTAGAATAAAGATACCATTAAAAAAGAAACGTCAAATAAAAATTGAATTAAAAAATGTGGTGTGATAAAGAGTTAGAGGAAAAAAGAAAATGAAGGTATTATAACGATGTAATCAACCCTAATCTAGAATATCAAAATTATCTATCTATTTTGCCAAGTGTAAAGAAAAAAATAAGCATTGCTAAGATAAGAATAAATTATCATGAGCTCCATAGTGAAAATGGGCATTGGTCAATTCCAAAAATGCCATGGGATTAAAGAGTGTGTCTTCTTTGTGACACTAAGAAGGTTGAAAAACACTTTCTCTTAGATTGTCCAGTCTATGCCCATATTAGATCTCATTTCAAAATATTTTTCACACTACCAAGCTTCCTAACCTCTTAACTCAACAAAAGTATGGTGACCTTGGAAAGCTTCTCTTAATGCTTTTCAAGCATAGAAGTTTTTTTCTAAAGAATCGTAAGTAATCACTTACCCTTTTAAGATTCGATAGACCAATTTGGTATTAGTGGAAGTTAATCATCATCATCATCAACAACAAATACTTTAATTGATGATTTAAATTATTTGAAATTGTATAATTAATGATATTGATAAGGTTAATTTCATTTTTTTTTTTTTTGGTAAGTAATTATTCTATAAAAAACCTTTCAGAATAAAAAAATTACAACATCGAAATGTCTATCTAAGGACTGTAGTTACTGAATTGTCCCATGGGGAAACAAATTTAGCCAACCTCCTAGGCCCAAAACAATTGTTTCATAAAACTAGACATATAACATCATTAAGAAACTAGAGTGGAATCACCCTGTGGGGAAACTGATTCATCCAGACTTCTAGAACCTCTAGGACTGACATAAGAAAATCATAACATATTATAACTGAAAATACAACTGGAAAAATATAAACAAAACAACCAACAAGCCATGCAGTCTGACACCTATGCAACTCATGTTGTGGGCGTGTATTGTGGCTCTGTATCTAAGGTGGTGGCCTGGATCGTTGGAGCCGACTCTAGTCCTGCTTCATCCACTGGAGACCTATGCGGAGTTGGGGCCAATATAGCCTCTAATTCCCCTAGTGCATTTGGTGTTTCTTCTGATGGATGGTAGAAATCCTGCAAAGAGGAGAGCATCTGTAGGATTTCTTTCCCCTTTCTCTCAAAGACTTCCAGTCGAAAGTGCAAGTCATCCACGTCTTTGCAAACCTATAACACTAGGCCTTATAGAATTGCAAGGTCATCTTCTACTTTTGCAAAGGTAGAGTAGTCTGAGAAGGAGTGGGAATTCTCTTGATGCTTCTCATGGGAGATGAAGGAACCTTTGCGTGGATATTGGATCGGTGGTGATTTCACTTGAGAAGCCACATATGTAGAGTTCTCAAGTGAATTGAGAGGGACAACCTAGGAGAATTGAGAAGAGGAGGCCAAGTTTGGTATAGGCCCTCGATTGAAGCCCAACGAGTTCCCCAGGAGGTCAAACCATTCCACTCTACATGCATAGGGAGAGGAGAGAGGTGAAATACCGATGAGACTATGAGTGGACTACTCCAAAGAGGCTGGTGAGGAGGGTGAAGAGCTATGCGAGGTTACGGGGGTAGATGAGGGTCGAATTTCCAGGCGCGGTCGATTTTTTTTCCAATATGAACCTCATTTGGACTTCCCACACAGTCTCGGCATGGATGGAGCAGGCACAAGGAAATGGTAAGGATGGCTGATGAGCACTAGAGGAGTGTGCAAACCGCAGGATGGCTCTCAAAAAATAGTATATAGATGGAGAAGACATAGGTGACCTTCATGGTATGAATATCACTAAGAGGGGAGGACACACATGCACAAAGGTGACCAAAGTAATGGTGGATCCAAATAACAGACGAGAAGCCAAAGCAAAGCACATTTGGATTAATGGCACTCTGGTATCTCTAGAAAAACAAAATAGATATGGAGAAGACACTGGTGAGGTTCATGGTATGAATACCATTGAGAGGGGAGGAAAAACACTCATAGAGGTGACCAGAGTAATGGTGGATCCAACGAATGGACGAGAGGCCATAGAAAAGAACAATATGATTAATTGTGCTTGGGTAGCAATGAATTAGCTTTAAGTTCATGGTGTGGGAGGTGGGGAGGGGCATGCGGCAGTCACGTGGTTGTCGTTGCGTTGGCAGTCACCATTCCCATCCTCGCGACACGTGTCCTGCACTAACACCCCATCCAGGGAATTCTCATTAAAATTGAATTGATTAAATTTGATCTATTAAAATTTTAAACAATAAAAATTTATTTTATTTATTTTAAAATTTTATTTATTTTCAATTTTGTTTTAAAAAAATTGTTTTTAAATCATTTTAATTTTGATAATTTAATAAGTTATAAAATATATTTTAAAATTAAAATCTTAATTATATAGATACAAAAAATATAAATATAACTAAAATTTTAGATAATGCTTATGAATATCACTCTAATTCCTATTTTAAAACTAATTATTAACTACACATATCCTTGTAAGTACACTTTTCTATGTAAATATTTTCAATAATAAATTGGTAGGTTTAACCCACAGGAGTATTGAAAATCTATATTAAATTATTATGCAAAAAGTTACGATGTGATAATAATAGTTTATGATTTAGAAAAAAATAAAAGAAAAATATTTAAAACATCATTTTTATTATTCGATTGGTCATTCTATATTATATTTTATAATTATTTTAATTTTGTAATATTTTACGATTTGAGGATTTTATATTCTATATTAGATTTTATAAATTGTTTAAGGGAGAGAAATATTTTTATTATTTGAGGATCATCACAATCCTTAATTTCCAGTTTGATCTTTTTATCGACAATTTTATGTTATGGTGGTGGTTCTTTCTACAGTCATATTTTGGAACATACGGGGGAGGAATTTTTTATGCTCTTTCTTGATGCAGGAGCATCACTTCACCTCAGTGTGTGCCAACAGTCTAGCATGTTGGTGCACATTCAAGGAAGGGGAGAGGTGCCAACCCTCTCATTTTGCCTCAAAATTTAAAAGTAATTAAGGCAATTCAATGTTGTTAGGATGGAAGGGCCAAGTCATGCTTTTGCATAGGGTGTAGATGAGATCACTTTAAGTGGTTGATGATAGGAAGGATCTAGATCTTATTCAGGATAGAATTCCACTCATTTTAATCTTCCTCATTAGATAGGCATGTTGAATGGTGCTTAGAAACCACTAGCATAGTTTGTTGGAAAAGCTCGTCAAGCCCCTCTTGTATAAATGTTTGTATCATATGCCTAGAAGAGGTTGTTGAGATTTGAAAAACAAAATCATTGTAATCCAAGGAGAGAAGAGGTGATACTCTGTAGTAGTCTGAGCCTACACATATTTTAAACAAACATTCATATTAATACATAGAGAGTAGTTTTTATTGCATATGATTATGTGTATGTTTCCTTGTATTTAATGAATATTATTCCCATGTTTATGAATGTATGTTGTAGATGTATGAGTTAGATTTCATCTGCAGGGATAGATATAGAATCCTCTATCTATGATTTTGGTGGATTATTTGTGGGTTCTTTAGGCTAATGACAAGGAGTGCACGATAGAGTGTTGGAATTTTGTGAGCCAAAGAGAGGAGCATGTGTATAAACTCTTTCGAGTCAGAGAAGTATGTGCCAGGAGGGAACACCAGGATAATTCACTTACTCAGAGGGGAGACTCAAGGTTGTTGAATACCTTGGAGGAAAGTTTGCACAGGTGTAATGCAACACATAATTGTTGAAGGTTCTGTCGAGCTCTACCAGAAGGGTATTGAGTAGGTGCAAGGTGTGCATAGAACCAACACATTATGGGGTGTTGGAGACAGTGAGGGAAATTCCCTAGTTACTCAACACTCTCAGGGGAGGAATCTCTACAAGGGTGTATCGAGCGGATGTATGAGTTACCTTGGTAAACCTGAAGGATTCAGTGTAACGCCCCATATCTTGACCTTATGTAGTTAGAAAATTGTTGTTTACTAATCTTAATAATTCAAAGTTTAGCATTTGTTTGGAGTGAGTTAGACTTTGTTAGACATTGAGATGTGTACAACTACACCTATTTGTATGTTACATGATATATGCTCATGACAAAGATAGTTATTTGATTATTTAAACATGAAAAAATAAAATGGGTAAGTTGGGTGCATGTATACAAATTCAATTTATGTTCTTAAAGTATAATAGATGCAATGCATGATGTAAATATGAATACATTTCTTAATTGAGCGTCAATGCAAATATGGATTTTTATATAAATTTGGGATGTATCTGCATCGATATATGTTATTGGTGAACTAACCTACAGGATGATGAGCTATGTGATAGCCAAATGACTATAGTATTGAGGTAACTGGGATGTCGTAAACATCAAGAAGATATTGTATGCTATAAGTTGTACTTACTCTTTAATTTATGATTCGAAATATAACTATCATCTATGGTAAGTGTGGTTTTGACAGGATGCACAACTTACCCAGAGTGGATGTTTGATGACATGACTCTAAGAATAGTAGTCGCACAGTATGGCTCGATATAGGGTGTTGACCCTAATTCTATGAGGAGGGGTGGAGGTATTTCCCACCGTTTATCCTCCGAAACCTAGAGTCGTGGGAGGGATGTGTGAAGTCACGCTCCCCTAGACGTGTGATGATGACTCCTAGTTTCCTATTGGGGAAGCTTGGTCAAGATGTATGACACTTCCACTTATGGGTTCTATCTGGAGTTAGGTCAATATAGTTGATGCTCTAGCTTAGTCCAACAGAGGAAAGGATAGGATGAAATATGGAAGTAGGTTAGGAAGGAAGGATGCTTCAATGTTAGTTGATAATACTGATTGGGGATTAGAGATGCCACTATTGTTTACTCACTTGGTTCCTACCATGTTTAAAACCCTCTTTGTTTTCCTATTGATATTTTAAGTGTGACAATGAGTTATTGATGAATTGGTGTAATTTAGTTCGTTAAAATTATTAAATGATGCATTACTTGATCTGTTGTCCTACATGTCTTGGTGATCATGTAGGAACTATGCACTAGAGGCAATGATTGTTTATCATTAGTACATGAATAAGATATGTCTCCACTAGCTATGCACACATACCCTACCCATGTATACTAGTATAAGTAATCAATGTATTAATTATTAAAATAAATTATTAACTATTAAATTCAATGTTTATTGAATATGTAAATTATATTGCATACAAATATCTAGAAGCATTAAATACTTTATTTACTTTGATAGATGGTGGGTGTGATGAATTAAATGAGCATGGTGGAGTGTTATGTACATTTTGAAGAAAATTATCAAATAACATTTATTATCTAGCATGAGAATAATGAATTTTTATTTTATTTATTGTTGTTTAATGCAAGTCATTTATATTTAGTTTTATTTTAATATTTTCCCAAAATATCTAAATAAGGAAGGTTGATGGATAGTAATGAGGGAGGGGTGAGGAGACTTGGGGAAATGTGTATGGAAACTTGATAAATAGGGAGAAGAAGTAGAGAGGAGGGGGATGGAGAGGTTGGAGCATGATGAGAGGTTGTGAAATTTTTGGAAGATAATTCTTGTGATAGTTTTCTTTCATCATTTGTTCTTTACTATTCTTGGAGTCATGGACACAGAGGGCCAAGAAACCGAAAGGTTTCTTGGAGGTAGGAAGTCGGCTAGGCTCCTAGTTGGCAGGGAGAATTTTGTTGTTTCACTCTGGGAAAGCGGGAAAATAATACTTGGAAGCGCCTAGGACTACATTACAACTGATGAGCTTCTACAAACTAAGGAGGAGGTATTTTTCAAGAATATTTTTGTTATTGATATTTTGGGTATACTTATGTTTTAAGTTATTAAATCTTAAAGTTAGCCTACTATTTATTTCATCATATTATTAGATTTATCATTGAGAAGATGTAGAAGAAATGTGTAAATAAAAATCAATGAAATAATGCTAAAACAAAGTTGTTAATGTGTAAGTATTTAAATCAACTCTTAATTTCTTAGCATCCTGTGGATGGGTGCTACATTTGGTATCAGAGCTTAGGCTCAAACACTAGGGACAAAAAGGACCATCATATTTACTTGAACTACTCCAAATGAAGAGTAAAGTGATTGCTGCAACCATGTACAAAACTTTGACGAAGCCGTGTCTTAAACCCATATATGTAATGGTAAGCCATTTATTAGTAGAAAAGAGTTGTATATGGTAAGAAATTTATAAGTAGAAAAGAGCTGGAAATGGTAGTGAATAGAAATGTATTATACAATATGATAAATGTATATTTTATCATCCTAGCTATATTAAATTCAATCTCCATCTAGGAGGAACACCCTTACTAAAATTTGAACTAAAGAGAGCTAGAAAATCATTCCCTTGACACAGATTTACTTAACCATGGCACAATCAACAGTAAAAGATCAAACAATCCATTCAGTTCCCTAGTCCAGGAAGCTTATCTTGCATTAGAATTCCACTATATCTTATGCTATAATAACTATAGGATAAAAACATACAGACTTTAGCCTCATAGATAGAAGTGACCGAGAGGGAAGCGTTATGATCTTTACAGGGTTTGATCTGCATTCTTTATAGGGAGTCATTTGGTCTTTTGATTTCATTATCAAAAGGTCACAAGTCACAATTTACACTTTTTATGAAGTTTCATTCAATGCAGTTTTATCGCATCATAAATAGGGTACCTTGTATGGTTTGGCATTTATTCCATGCCAAGACTAGTCACAAAATCTGAACCCCAGTAAATTATTCAGTCTATGCATGACAATGTCTAGTAGTTATCCACAATATCTGTTACGTGAGAAATATGGCCTAGCTACCTTTGTCAGTCTATATCTGGATTATGCGTTCTAACCTTATATTTGCTTTTTTCAATTATGGGATGGTGCATATGAAATCCCAATGCCTCGGTGAATTTTGCATAGTTTACTTTTGTAGTTGCATTCTATCCAAATAGGAGGTTGCATGTAAACAATTAACAGATGTTCAGAAGTTGTGGAACAAGGGATTTATTTTCCTTGGAAGCTTTGATTTATTGTGGTAGTTTGGTTTTATAAACTGTTTAGAACTAGAGTAATGTAAATTCTTTTCCAGTCCACTCATTCAAGGTGCTTATGCTTATTTAGTAGTTGTATTATTCATTTCATATGTAATTTCATTTCAAGATTATGGGCACTTAAATTTTGAGGAAGCTGTAATTGTGTTGACTAGAAAATACTTCAATCACCTTGGGGACCAGGATTTCCATAGCTTCATTTTTGGCATTAGTTTTTAGACTTTAGTAATTACTAATAACCATGAGATCAATCTATCTGTCTTCCTTTTCAGGAAGAGAATGTGAAAACCCTATGCTCTTTACTCTTACTTTCCATTAACGTTGATGTGGTATGAGATGTAGACATGAACTCTTTTGATCTTTGCTTGCCCGTTTAGCGTTTTTGTTAAAGAAGGTGAGAGAAGAGGGTTTGCTTGAAGTGTTAAAGTCCTTTTCTCTTATGTAGATAGGAAAACGTTGCTGCTAAGGAGATTGATGCTCATGTCTAGAAGAGGTGCATCAAATTAGTGAATAAAATTTGAGAAATTGTGATGAACTTAATTTATAATCTGAACTATAACTGTGAATATGAAATGAATCTGTGATCAATTGGATCTCTAATACCCTGTTATGACTTATGACCCAACCCATAATTCTTCTATTATAACTGATATCTGAAAAAATTCTGAAACCTGAAATCTGGAACTAGATTTGAAACTCTGAAAAACTGAAGAAAAAAAAAATCTGAAACTAACAAGGCAATAACTACAGAAAAATCTTCTACAGTGTTAAGATTACTAAGTAACAAGAAAGAGTTGAAATACCAGAGATTTTAGCTAGAACTGATCACAAACTTTGAAGAACAAAAGTAAACCTTAGCAAGAAATAGTTTGTATCTCAACATCATATAACTCGGAGAATAAGTACATTGAATAGAAGCTCTCCTGAGACGGTATGGATGCCAACTCAGGGCTTATATTTTTTCTTTCATGTATTGGAACCATAAGAAAACACCATGCCAGCTAGTCTAGTTCACCCCAAAAGTAGTTCAGGTCAGTTAGTACCAGAACTGGTACCTCCTGTTTGTTTACATATGAATCCATGATCATTGTATTTTATTTTATTTTGTTTGCAATCATGGTGATCTAATTGTTGCGGATTGGATAATAAATGCAGAAGGAACTATAGATGCCAACTTTGTGACTATCAAAATTAGTTCTCTGGAGTGCATGGTAGAATCTTTACACATTGAAAATGCCAACGTTATAATCATCAGATATAATCAGTGAAGTCAAATAGACTTGGAAGACAGAGATAGTGGGATGAATGATGATATATTGCCACCATTTGGACTATATATGTAATCACCAGCAGTACCAATTTTATATAAACGACATATATCTTTTGCTAAAAGAAAAAAAGCCAAACAAAAAAGTAAACCCATCGTGACATCCAAGCTATTCTTCTTCTAGCCACTGGCTTCCTTTGATACATTTACAGATAATTGATTATCTCTAAAATCTTAATCAAGGTGATTTTGGGTCAACCCATACCCAACAGTTACCTGTGGAAGAATTCACGATTTTAATACGAATTTTTCTTAAGAGATACTAAGGCTCGCATTTGAGAATCTTTATTGTCATATTTCTTATAGCTTGCTAACCTAACATTCTGACTAAGTTCTGGTATGAGCTCTAGACCTCAAGAGCAACTACCTGCTGAGATGGGTCCTTGACTCCTTAACCCTAGACCAGGCCATACAGCAAGGTATCCACATCATTGTTAGAAATTCAACTCATTGAGCTGTATGTGGAGGTGTAGTGATGCACAGACATCACAAAGAGGATTTTTCAACTTCTTTATGTGAATATGGTGTGCGAGAAAAATAGTTTAGTATTTCTATAATTCTTGTGAACTTCAACAATTGTTTTTTTGACCCATATGGCACTCTAGGAACACCTCTCTACCAGACTGCAACTTTCAAGAAGCCTTCTGCCACAGAGAATGGTCCAGATGATTATACTAGAAGTGGAAATCCTACTCAGGATTCATTGGAATATCTGTTAGCGAAGTTAGATGGTGTCGATCGACCATTTTGTTTCACTAGTGGGATGATTGCTTTGTCTGCCATTACACATCTTGTAGAAGTAGGACAAGAAATTGTTGTTGGAGATGACATATATGTGCAATATAGGAAATTGTTGCTGGAGATTGTTGATATAAATGGTCATATTTGGAGGAATATCGGAGGACTGCATCCTTGCTTCCTGTATCTGTAGTTATGTGCTGCTTTGCCAGAGATTAAAATGAAGAATATATGTTCCAATCCCCTTTCCTAGTGACATGACCCCTTTAATCGCTAAGGGATTGTTGATTGGTCAAGGAAACCTTATCTTTATCTACCTACCCTAGAGAATAGGTCAGCTCATATTTACCAATGATACCTCTATGAAAAGACACAAAAGGAAAAATCATGGATAAAGATTTACATGAATTGAATGTGATAGTAATATAGCATGTGACTGCACGCTTTGGAAATGGGTGCAACTACCTCTAGCGCAGATGGATTACCTATAGTCAATGCACTTATGAGTACTTAATGTACAAATGGCTGGGTACAAAGACTATATCAACATCTCTTATTTGAATTTCCAGTCTTGTTGTGGGAGTCATCTTGTTAGCCCGATAATTCCTTCTGTAGTTGAGTGTGCGAAGGACAATGTTTGCAGGTACTTTCTTTAATGGGCTCGATTTGGACATAGATGGTGCACATGGAACCTTTGTGTAGGTTACGTGAGATGCACTCTAACATGTAAAAGAGAGGACATAGGTCTAATTAATAAGTATTGAATGGATAATAAATTTATGGCCTTATCTTCCATTGACTTTTGTGCCACTTTTATGTTTCTCTGGAGATGGGTAGAATTATCACATTGAGAATTGCCATTCTTGCATCCCTGACCGACATCATCCATGCTATAGGTGTTGTGCCGGTAACAGATTTAGTGTGCAGGTGACAGATCTGTTCTTCAATCTATTTATGTTGGCATGTGGCTCCATGAGCAACTCCACAGGAAAGAAGTGCCATAAGCCAAATGATAATTTCTGCAAACATGAAATACAAAAAGCAGAACGATAATTTGAGTAATTAAATCATGAGAAACAAGAAACATAGAAAATATATGACGTGGTGAAATTATCTTCTTAAAACATTAAGCCAAAACTCAGATAGGTGGCTTAATTATCTTGTTTAAATAATACGCCACTTGACCAACCTATTAATATCCTGTGAGGAAATACAAGCGTTTCTTCTCTCAAGATAAGTGGAATGAACCAGTATAAAAAAAAGTGAATAATAATATAATTAAAATATATAATAGAAAAATAATTTATACAATAATAAATGTAATCTATAAAAGTATAAAAATAAAAGTTAAAAGTGTTCTATTGATTAAAAAAAAAATTAAATATGAATTAAATAATAATGAAAAGTAAGTGAAATAATAACGTACGAGGCATGTTAGTATATATATATATATA
>CBVK0101059386.1:0-11014 GCA_900067695.1 Picea abies
ATCATTGAGAAGATGTAGAAGAAATGTGTAAATAAAAATCAATGAAATAATTCTAAAACAAAGTTGTTAATGTGTAAGTATTTAAATAAATGGTTAATTGCTTAGCATCCTATGGATGGGTGCTACATTCAGGAATTCATAAGTAAGATCTATGCAAGGAGTGCACTAGGCCAACACTTAGATAAGTGTTGTGAGAGGTAGTCTGAAGGCTCAACCAAATGCCAGGAGTGCACCAGAGGTAAATGAATTTCTCCTTACAAGTTCAGGAAGGAAATCACTACAGAGACCAATTAGTCAGGTTTTTAAGAAGAATATCGAAGGCCACAACCTTTGATACTTAGGCAAATTTCTCAATATTAGGAGAAAGTTATAGCTTAAGTGGAGGAACCACAGCCGCCGATAGATCCATTGTAGGAGGAGAAACCTAGACTGCCAGACCAGAGTCTATACATTGACGAGAGAATGAGGCATCAAAGTGTCGAAGTTCCGAAGCCAAGTAGAGTCGTTCATCATCAGTAGAAGACAAGTGACGAAAGATCAGAACATATGAGAGATAGAGTTCTGGAAAATTTACATAGAGAAAATGGCAATGTTCACGAAGTCATGAATAGCAAAGTGAATTTATACCATCAGATCCAGAAGGACACATGGAGGAGATCCACATATTTTGTAGATGTGGTGCTCTAGAAGAAAAAAGGAGAGAAGAGCAGAATGACTCCTAAAGGCCATAGTCTGAAATAGATCACAACCATTAATCTAAGGAAGTGACGGGGATCATTAATCCTCACACCAGTTGTGTTCATCGATTTGGAGTTCGGGGAAACAAGAGTTGGTTGTTGTGAAAAGGTCGAAAATTGAAGTCCGAAGCACCTTTTAGGGTTTATCCCTAGAACAAAACCCAAGGTCACATGGGAGAAGGGGTCTAACACAAAGAGCTAGCGACATTGTTAAATTTCTTCAAAGGGTCCAAGAAAGAGCCACGAGCCTGATGAGGGAAAGAGAACTAACAGAGGTCTCATAAGCTTAAAATGTGGTTGAGGCATGTTAATAACCTTAGTTATGAGGGAAAGAGATCTAACAGAGGTCTCATAGGTTTCTTGGTGGGAAATGAGAAGGAGTCAGTTGATCTCATAAACTTCCAGAAGGGAAGAGGAGACATCCCAAATTTCTAGGTGGGAAAGGGAGAAGAGATGAGATTAGCTGAGAGTTCATGTTATCAAGGGGTGTTGACAGATGGAAAGGAGGCGGAATAAAGGCCTCATCCATATGAAGATTCATGTTGAGTTTCAATCCATGTGAATGAAGATGATGAAAATTTAGATACTTTTGTCACAGAGGAGGAGGATCAGAGGAGTGTTCTATACATTGGAGGAATCAAAATATTCCTATAGAGAAACCAAGGAAAGGATAACATATGTGTTGCAGATACAACAATAGAAGGACAACAAGTTCAGACTGTAATGGAGGAGAAGGAGTACATGTTGAAGTCTTCCCGAGCATGAGAAAATGAGGAGCACAAAGTTGAATTTCTCACTCAGTGGGAGACAGAGCTAAAGATGATGGAGGACTGGTTAGACAATCTAGAACCAGAAGATGGCTGCCAAGAAATAGCCAAGCCATAGGAAACAAGCCATGCATGAGGAGCATATGGAGGAAGCTAGAATGGAACCAGTACAAGTGGAGCTGCCAGAAAATAATATATCAGAGTAGATAGCTAGGAAACATATCAGTAAGGAGTCTATAGAGTTGGATTCTATTACAGAGTGGCCAGTTAGTGTCACAGGAGATGAAGGTAGCATGGGTGACCAGGTTGGTCTTCTCATCGACCAACATGAGGAGTTGTAGTTGAGCAGACTTCATAAGGGAATCCAACCAACATAATAGTTGTAATAAGTCATAGAGGAAATAAGGGAGCTAATGATGAAGTCAGCAAAAAATTTTGTCAGCAGAGAGAAGTTGAATAGAGGAGGACCTACATGAGTATTAGGGAAGCAACAAAAACAACAACAAAGCAGAGGATCAGGAGGACAACTCCAAGATAAATTTTTGGATCTAGGAGGATTTCAAAAGAGACAGAAAGATCATGAGTAGGATGTCATGAATTTTTCGTAGCAGTGGAGTATGATGCAGGAGCATCGCTTCACCTTAGCACGCACTAGATGTTTATCATGTTGGTGCACATTCAAGGAAGGAGAGAGGTGCCAACCCTCTCATTTTACCTCGAAATGTAAAAGTAATTAAGGCAAGTGAATGCTATCAATATGGAAGATCCAAGTCATGACTTCACATAGGCTGTAGATGAGGTTTCCTTATGTGGCTGACACTAGGAAGGATCTAGATCTGATTCGGAATAGATTTCCACTTCTTGTAATCTACCTCATTAGATAGGAATTTTGAATGGTGATTAGACATCACTAGCGTAGCTTAGAGGGAAAGATCATTGAGCCCCTCTTTTATAAATGTTTGTATCGTATGTCCAGAAGAGGTTGTTGAGGTTTGAAAAAAAAAATCATTGTAAGCCAAGGAGAGAAAAGTCGAGACTGTGTTGTAGTTCGAGATTGCACATATTGTAAACAAGAATTCATATTAATACAAAGAGAGCATTTTTTCTTGCATATGATTATGTGTGTGTTTCCCTGTATTTATTGAAGGTTATCCGCATGTTTGTGAATGTATGTTGTAGATGTATGAGTTAGATATCCTCTGCAGGGATAGAGATAGAATCCTCTATCTGTGAGTTTGTTGGATTATTTCAAGGTTCTTTAGGATAAGTGCAAAGAGTGTGTGTCAGAGTGTTCAAATGCTATGAGACAACGCAAGGAGCACGTGTCTAAACTCTTTTGCGTCAGAGAAGAATGTGTCGAGAGGGTACACCAGGATAATTCACTTACTCAGAGGGGAGCCTCAAGGTTGTTGAATACCTTGAAGTAAATTCTGTGCAGGAGTAATGCAACACATAATTGTTGAAGGTTCTGTTGAGCTCTGCCATGAGGGAATTGAGCAGGTGCAAGGTGTGCATAGAACCAACACGTTCTAGAGTGTTGTGGATAGTGAGGGAAACCCTAGAGTTACTAAACACTCTGAGGGGAGGAAGATCTACAAGTGTGCATCGATTGAATGTAGGAGTTACCTTGGTAAACCTAAAGAATTGAGGAATTTAGAAGTAATACCTGTGAAAAGAGTGCACTATGAAAACACTTAGATATGTGTTGTGAGAAGTCGTTTGAAGTCTTAGCCAAGCCCCAGGAGTGTGTTGGAGGTAAAGCAATTTCACCTTGCAAGATTAGAAGGGAAAGAACTATTGAGACCCAGCAATAAGGTTTGTAGGAATAATATCAAAGGTCAAAGCCTTTGATACTTAGGTGACTTTATCAATATCAAGAGAAAGCCAGCGCTTAAGTGGAGGAGCCACAAGAGTCATCATATCAACTATAGGAGGAGAAACCTAGGTCATCAAATCAAATTCTAGACATTAACGGGAGAACAGGGCATCGAAGTGTCAAAGTTCTGAAGCCAAGTAGATTCCTTCATCGTCAGGAGAATATAGGTGGCGGAAGATCAGAGGATCTGAGAGATAGAATTATGGAATATTTTCTTAGAGAAAAGGGAAATCTTCGTGAATTCAAGAAGAGCAGAGTGAATCTATATTGTCGAATCTAGAAGAAAACTTTGAGGAGATCCATGTATTTTGAAGAAGTGGTGCTCTAGAAGAAAAAAGGAGAGTAGAGAAGAAAGACTCCCGAAGGTTGCAGTATGAAATAGATCGCAGTCGTTAATCTAAGGAAGTGACGAGGACTTTTGATCGTCGCACCAGTTGTGTTCATCGATTGGGATTTTGGGGAAACGGGAGTTGGTTCTTGTGAAAAGGATGAAACCCAAAGTTTGAAGTGCCTTTCAGGGTTAGCCTTGGTATAGATCCCGAGGTCACATGGGAGAAGGGGCCTAACACAGAGAGAAAGTGTCATTCTTAATTTTCTTCAAAGGGGCCAATAAAGAGGCACGGGTCTAATAGAAACTGCACTTTGGAGAAAGAGGAACCTGTGAAAATTGAAGTGCGTTCTAGTAGGGAGCCACAGAGACGATCAAACTCAAGCAATTGAAAGATACTAGACTGAGAGGTCGAGCAACACCGAGGGGAGAAGGGGGGATTTGAGTCATTTCTCTCTTCTATATCAAGGCAGACTTTTGCATTTTTTTAAGTCCTCTTTTTGGGATTCCTTTTGTTCATATCATGTAGTCTAATTGTAAGTACATCACAATGCATTCTATCATGTATCTTGAGAATGTATTTTTCTTTCTTTTATGAAATACAATTACAATTTTTTCAGAGGTAAAAAAATATTATATTTTATAATTATTTTAATTTTTTCCTCAAATTAAGTTTAGAATTGATTGATGTATGGAAAAACTTTTTATTATCCATACAAATATTAATTTAAATAAATATCTTAAATTTGGGAAAAATTGAAAGATGAGACTTGCCTATTAGTAAATTAAAAGGTAAAATTGAAAGATGAGACTTGCCTATTAGTAAATTAAACGGTAATAGCTACATAAAGAAGAATTTAAAATAAGAGTGGTAGGTGTGGATTATTTATAATTTTAAAGGAATTTTAGAATTACACTATGGCTGGAGATTAAGATGGTCAAAAATTATCAAGTAAAGGTTTTAACTCTATATCAAGGATCGAAGGATCGATCATGCTCTGTGCTTTAAAAATTAAGAATATTTTGATTTATAGTGATTTTTTACATATCATAAAAAAGGTTAGAAAGATAAGTTATGAATATTAGTCTTCTATTTTTAAAATTATTACAATTAAAAAGATAAGATACTAACAATATTTTTCCCTCTTTAATATTATTGCAAGAATTAAATGACTTATTCCACACTTTGAATAATACATCATAGAAATCAAGTATGTTTTGGGTGCTACCCCTCATCAATGCCCTAACAATGTTCTACGCTCCGTGTGTCACTACATATGGCCTAAGAAAAACATCTTAAGTTAGAACTATTGTAGTCACCTAATGAAGGTACCTTTTTGAGTCTCCTTTTGAATAATACATTGCAAAACTCATGCATGTGTCGAGGCACTACCTCTTATCTATGCCAGACAATGTTGTAAATTTTGTGTGTCACTGCAAAGGGATTAAGAAAAAATATTAATTTATGACTGTTGTAGCCACCCAATGCAGGAACCCTTTGGGGTCCTCTTTTGAATAATACATTACAAAAATAATGCCTATTTTGGGGTGCTACACCTCATCAATGGTCAGATAGTGCTATAAATTTTGTGTATCACTCCAAAGGGTCTAAGGAAAACATGTTAAGTTGTCATTTTTCTAGCCACCTAGTGAAGGTACCCTTTCAGGTCCCTTTTTGAATAATACATTGCAGAACTCACGTCTGTTCCAGCGTGCTATCCCTCATTAGTGGCCAGACAGTGTTGTGCATTAAGTGTGTCGCTACAAAGGGCCTAAGAAAAATATCTTAATTTATGGTCAATGTAGTCACCCATTGTAGGTACCCTTTTGAATAATACATTGCAAAACTTACTCCTGTTTTGGGGCACTGCCCCTGATCAGTGACCAGATAGTGTTCTATGTTTTGTATGTCATTGCAAAGGGCCTAAGAAAAACATTTTAATTTACAGTTGTTGTAGCCACCCAATGCAGATACCATTTCAAGTCCCCTTTTGAATAATACATCGCAAAAATCACACATGTTTCAAAAGGCTACCGCTCATCAGTGGTCAGACAATGCTGTACACTTTGTGTGTCACTATAAAGAGTCGACGAAAAACATCTTAATTTACATTTGTTGTATCCACCCAGTGTAGGTACCATTTCAAGTCCCCTTTTGAGTAATACATAGTAGAAATCACGTCTGTTTTGGGGCTCTAGTCTTCATCAATGGCCATGTAGTGTTGTAATTTTTGTGGATCACTACAAAGGGCCTAAGAAAAACATCTTAAGTTACAGTTATTGCACCCACCCAGTTTAGGTACCCTTTCGGGTCACCTTTTAAATAATACATCGCAGAAATCATGCATGTTATGGGGCACTACCCCTCATTAGTGGTCAGACATTGTTGTACGTTCTTTTTGTCACTACAAAAGGCCTAAGAAAAACATGTTAAGCTACAGTTGTTGTAGGCACCCAATGCACTTACCATTTCGGGTCCCATTTTGAATAATACATCATAGAAATCATGCATATTTCAGGGTGCTACCCCTCACCGATGTCCAAACAATGTCATACATTATGTGTGTCATTGCAAAGGGCCTAAGAAAAACATCTTAAGTTAGGACTGATTTAGCCACCCAATGCACATACCCTTTCATGTCTCCTTTTGAATAATAAATCTCAAAACTTAGGTGTGTTTCAGGGTGCTACCCCTCATTAGTGGCCAGACGATGTTGTATGTTCTATGTGTTATTGTACATTCAAGCTGCTGTGATCATGGTTGAGAACATTTGTCTTCGAAAGTGCATGTATTGGGGTTTTCTTAACTTGGTAAAGATATTAAGGTCTCTTGCCACTGAGATGGCTTCCCTCCAACATGAAATTTATCACTTAGAGAAAAGCATTGGTAGTCAACTATAAGTAGATTTGGTCAAGAATCGGCCAAAAATTTAACACTAGAAATGAGAATTGAATCCATGACTCAAAGATTCAAGAAATTATTCAAAGATTTGGACATGCATTATAACATAATTATGTGTTTCGCTCATAATAGTCAATCTCTTCTGGATTCACCCCATAACCCTATTATTTTAATGAAAAAAAATTATATAGAAGATATCACTATTCAACAAGTTGACGAAGTACATGAAGAAAATCTCCAATTCAACCTACACCTAGATCTCAACAAAATGAAAAAGCGTTGAACCATGATTTGACGTAACTAGCTTACATTTTATGTATTGTGCAGAGTCATCTTTTTGTGGGACCATTTATAAACTTTACAATTACAAATAAGATAGAAAATAAATAGACAATACATATAAGATATATTTTTTAATTTCCTTTTTAATAAAACTCAAAATTTTAGTTAATTTTTTAAAAAAATATAAAATTTTACCAGTGAAATCAATTGTAATCTTTATACCTAAAATACAACATGAGTGGGCCTAATGGTTAAGAACATGTGTTTTCTTCTAAGAGGTCACATGTCACATGTTCAAATCCAGAAGAGGTAGGGTATGTATATCTCTATAGACTTTACAAATAAAATCGCATTTGATGTCTGGCTTAACCTTAACCTTAAAAATAAATTATTATTATTATTATATCATTACAATATTACTTAGTTCTTTAAAAATATCAATAATTTCAATGAATATTTTGATTAAATATTTTTTTAAAATTTATTAACTAATTTTATAATTAAAATTTCCATCCAAATAAAATTCTACTCCTACTCATCATAAGAATATATCTACTTAGATGAATTCCCGTCTCTACTACTTTGTTCTTTTCTTCTTAGACGGTAAAACACGAATTCCAGTTGCAAAACAATCACTTGGCAACTTCCAATGACAAATTTTCGTGCGTCGTCAAAAGCTAGAATGGTTACAATAATCATGTAAAATCCCTAGACTTCTTTGTCGTCAAAAGAACATTATCCTTTGAAGAACCTTTTTTTTTATAAAACATTATAAATATTTTTATCAAACTTGCTATCAAACATTATAATTTAATAACATCTTTTTTACTTTTATTATCCTTTTATTTAATTTAAAAGTAAAAATTATATGAATATAATCTTTTACCATAG
Organism: Picea abies; assembly: GCA_900067695.1. Taxonomy (NCBI): domain Eukaryota; kingdom Viridiplantae; phylum Streptophyta; class Pinopsida; order Pinales; family Pinaceae; genus Picea; species Picea abies. Next base: position 7,784 of record CBVK0101059386.1, read on the forward strand.
TAAGTCAAGTGCAATACATACACTAAAGATACTAAAGTCATTGTTGAGCTATTGATTCTAAATACTCCACACCATACTTGAGATGGAATATTAGGATTTGTCCCAAATAAGTCACGTGAATTATTCTATTTAATTTTAAATGGAACATATCTAGAATTGTCTTCAAAGAACTAAGAGTTGGTTCTTGCATTTTAAAATTTGAATTAGGTTTGGAGTAGTAAATGAATGCAAATTTGGATTTGAAATTCATGTAATTTGGAAAAATGAAGTATAGTTTATTCTGTGCTTAATTTCATATAATTATGAATTAGTACATTTAAATATGAAAATTAAAAGAGAATTAAGAATTATGGATCAAGTAAAATAAGGTAGATAAATAAAGAAGGAGATACAATTATTAAATAGTGGTAATTTTACCTTGTTCATTAAGTAATTAAGTATTGTTGCTACACCAATTAACCAATATTCACAACCAAACCCCTTACCATAATGATGAAAAAATTATTAGTATATACTTTTGATGAGAAATCCTTTTAGAACTGAAAACTGGCTAAAAGAGGGAAGTACACTACCTAAAGTAGTCTAAAATCCAAAAACAAGAAAGAACAATAGAATTAAAGAAACCTTCTCAATCGAATGACTTCATATTATTAAATTTGGAAAGTGGACTTTATAGGAAAGCATAGGGTCCAACATGTAATGCATACATCTCAAGGATCAAGAGAAATGCTAAATAACACCCAATGCAGGCAACAAGAAGGTTATAATGGAGAAACTAACTACCTAACTACTAACAAACAATGTTGGAAATATAAGGGGGTGTTCCTTCATGATGTCGTGGTTGTTTTGGATGCATCCTCCTCAAGGGGTACAACCTCCTTGGAATTTGTTTCAAATGAACTTTTAGGGAATTATTTGGCTCAAGTTCGAAGTTGTCTATCTCATCTTACTAAATAAAAAATATGATGTCACCTTTGGGTGGAATGAGTGTGAATTTATAACAGTGTGTCTTCCATAAGAGGAAGCTAGGAGTGTACAAAATTTTCTACTAGATGAGAGATTTGGACCTATTCTTTGAGAAGGGATGGTTCATATAAATTTAGGTGATTAATATTAATGACACCATTAGTTCCCAATTGGGAAGATAAATCCAAAAAGTAAGCATTGTCATTGATTTTTTTGTAGGATGGTATATGGGCCATAACAAATTGGCTTGATGTTATGATGTTGTTGGCCTTTGAAGTGTTACTCAATGCGTGTCCAAGTATAACCAAAATTTATTTTTGACCTAGAACTATGTTTGGATTCAATTGTAGTTATAAAGGGATTTATAACTTGATTGAGATGTTTCTAGATTTGTTGTGACCTATGAATGGATATGAGCCATTTTCTACAGAAAGAATGAAGTGCTATGTTGTTCACATTTTTTATGTTAAAAAGAAAGAGGAGGAAGTGTTACTAGAAAATCGTAGGGAGCTAAAGGATGATACCTGAAGTATGCTTCAGATGGAGAATAACCAATGGAGACATAAAAAACCATGCTATAGATTTGCTAAAGTATATGTATATATGCATCCCATTATTTATGTTGGTTATATTGAATATAGAGTGTAGGTAAAAATATTTGATTCGTATTGTGCGGTGATGTTTTAGTGCAATGGATGAAGATTTCCCTTTTTGAGAACTGATAGAAAATTACAAAAATAAATCATGGTTCTATTGTGTCACAAGTGGCCCACTAAGAAAATGTATAGATAATGACTCCCAAGGTTTGGAAGGGACTAACAATGGTTGGTATATACGTTGCTCTTAGTTAGTAGGATTTCACTTGTTGCAAAGAGAGAATTAACAAGTGAATGATTTAACTTGATTTTCCATAGTTGGCCAAAGAAAGTGGTATTAGAGATGTTGCAGGGTTTTCATATGCCCCAAATTTCTACCATAGGTAGAGACATTATCTTCTCTAATGCGTTTTATACAATCTGGAATGTTTGGGACACATAATCTATTAATATATAGAATCAGTTGTCTCTAACGAAGTAGTTTGAAAATGAGGTGAGGTTTATTTTAGTGGGATGATGCATGAGAAATTATGTCTCTAATTTTTGAATTGTACTTCCTAAAGTGATCTAAAACCTAGAAATAAGAGAAAGAACCTGTAACGAACCTCCTAATTACGACGACCAACCTCCTAACAAGTGCAATTTTTTATTATTTTATTTTATTATTATTATTATTATTATTATTATTATTTTATATTATGTGTGTGCATGTGTACAAGGGTAATCAACACATTCTATTATGTGTCACCACCCAACGACGAACAAGACGCATACAACGACAACATAACATGACGACCTAAGATGCACATCAAGTATCTGCATGCATTAATTGACAATCAATCGACTATAAATAAGACTGACTACCCGCCCATCCTACCCTGTAATGGTTAGGACCTCCAAGATACATAAGCAACGCTCAAGCCTAAGTTCCCATCGATCTCAACCATTTAAGGTCTCAGGGCTAGAAACTATTCTGAGGAACATGGAGGTGTCTACATCCCGCTAACACAATCCAGACCAAAACTAAATATGCTAAATCAACAAACATCAATGACGATCACTATGTGATAAAGTTCTATGAATCAACACACATCACAAGAATTCCACAGTGTGAGAGGAATGGAATACTACACCCATCATGGAACGACATAAGTGTGTGCGCAAGGAAATCAACCTTATTTTCATTCAATATGCAAAGGTATTCATCTACTATACTTCAAGGCACCATTCGTATCAATAGTAAATAGAATCAATTAAGCCAGTCAGAACTTCGCTAAGGTTTGAAACATAAGTAACATCAATAGTAGGCCAACTAGAATGACTAAAATTATAACTAAGCCATTTAGCAATGGACATTAAATGCATCTAGTTCTATCAAGGTGAATATGCACCCCAACTTTAATATGACATTCTTCCAACTAGCATTTTATGATAGTGCGTCATTACTAATTCATTACTACTATTACAATATTGTATTGAAGGTAATACATATAATCAAATTATAAGACTTTGGAAACTATTATAGCAATTAAAATAATGAACCAAACAATAATAAAACCATTGATATAGCAAATAACCAGGTTATCTATTTTAAGGCAAAGGCCTTAGTGAACCATATCATCTCATTATTCCATTTATCCCATTTGAACAATGAAAATTGAAGTAGTTT